>QKMV01002508.1:0-13173 GCA_003287335.1 Lednia tumana
GTTAAACACCGACGCCAATCGACCAGTGCCACAGGGCCAGTTGCCAATGCAGTGCGTTGTTAAACACCGACGCCAATCGAATAGAGCCACAGGGCCAGTTGCCAATGCAGTGCGTTGTTAAACACCGACGCCAATTGACCAGAGCCACAGGGCCAGTTGCCAATGCAGTGCGCAATTAATTTCCAATAAATAAAAATAACCATGACAAGGATTCAACTTTTTAAGCCAAATACAAGGCTAATTATAATTTTATTGTGAAACGTAGATTTCCACAGCCACATTTTTTATTGAAATGAATACAGTTTTCTACGGTTCTGCTCTGAATAAAATTATTATTGTAGATGATTCAATGTTTCGATAGAGTACGCTCTATCATCATCAGGAATGAAGTAAAAAAAGTTTATGAATAATTTTTAAAATTAAGTTTTTTAACTCCATTCCTGATGATAGCGAGTACTCTATCGAAACCGTAGAAAACTGTATTCGTTTCAATATAATTTTATTAATAGTGACCATCATGATCAAATTCGCCTCCATTTTGAAAAGTGACCAACTCCACTAGATGACGGCTGTCACGTTTCGTTTGCAGACCGCACTGGAGAACTACACATTCTTGCCGTTCAGCGTCTTCCTAGCAATATTTTGGACCTTCACCTACAAGAAGGTTCCTGAAACAAAGAACAAAACGTTCGAAGAGATCCTAGCCCTGTTCCGTCACGGCGAGGGAAGGTAAGTGCCGGTGCATGGAACAATTCGCGCCCAACAGCGGTTTCCAGTCGACGCACCACCACCCCCTAGGCCCATGCCCTGTCAAAATAGGGCAACCATACGAATTGACTATCGGTACGCTCAAGGAATCATCAGTTGACCGATAAAAGAGAGCGACCATCACGTTTGCTTCATTGAAAATCACTGAAGCCGGTGATGTCTATCTCTATTTCGCCCCGCAATCGAGCCATGCTTCCTTGAGTTTACTATAAAGCTATATTCAACCTCAGGCAAAAAAGGTTAACAAGTGATTCAAAAATGTATTGTATTTTCATTACTTAAGTTAAATCGTAAAAAGCGGCTTCGTGACATCATACTCTCGTAGAACGTAACTGGCTTTCAGAAAATTTGTTTGCACTATTTTTAAACCCGTTGATACTTGATTTTTCGAGAACAAACAATCGAGTTTCTTAAGTTTTTGTAGTTTATTAAAGAGAAATGATGAAATCAAAAAATGACCTACACTGTATTCGAAAGCCAGGAACATTCAACGCGAGTCAATTGGATTTGTTGGATCCAATTGGACAATAGGAGTTCAATTGGAGTCAATTGGATTAAGCTGCCACTTACGTTTGGCTTCGGTAATTAAAATACACTACTTTGTAATTAGCGTTTTGGCTGAGAGGTCGAAACTAGAGCCTACATCTACGTGACCACGGTCGAAATGCAACAACCGTCCACAGCAAAATATTGCCAGTGAGCAATCTTACCTCAGACGGACTGGAGGAAGATGAATCTGGCACGTGGTATCTAATTCAGTGACGCGCCCCGAAGTAAAAGATTCACGACCCAAAGAAGGGCCCGAAAAACTCTCGACGCTTCGACTCGTCTCAGATCGAAACGTAGCCGAAACGTAGATACTTTTCACAGCCCTTTTTAGGGTTGACACTCGTGTGTAGTCTTTGCTTTAGTTAGGAGTGCACGAAATTAGAGGTGATAAGGTTTATCTTTATTGAAATCAATGATTTTTTGATAGGACTCGGGTTTTTTACTTGTAATGACTTGGTCGCTGACTCGAGCACGGAGCTGTGTTGCCAAATACCAAATTGCCTCCCCAACTCATCTACCTATCTATGGCAATATGGCATGTGAGGGCCTAAGAGATATTTGACAATATAGTTAGACCCATCTATTCTGATAGATAACATGTTCGGGATTTATACATGGATACTTAAAAGTGCGAGGATTAAAACGTGTCAAAATTCCGTGCACCTCTAGCTAAAGCAAAGAGTATACTTCGGAGCCGAAAATCTCGAACTCTAGAGCGCGTCACCGAATTCGAATCAGACTCCATGCCTTCAGACAACGGGTTCTGAAAGCCTTGACTAAACCTAAGAGAAGTGTCATCTCACGAGTGTCTGACTGGATGGTGATGGAGCTGGACCTTCCTGTGGTCGTCTCGTGGTTTCGGCTGTGGTCAGGCGCATTGTGTAAACACGGCTTTAGTGTACTTGTGTACTTAGACCATAGCAAACGTGCGCAGTAATTACCGCATTGGTTTTGGGTGAAACCGTCGGCTCCTTGTCTGTGTTACTCCCAGGACGTCAGAACTGAGGGTGAATCTAGGGGCAGCCGGAAAAACTCACCCGATTTGTAGATTGTTTTAGTTACTGCAGTCAAACTGTAAGTGGTAGAGACTCAAAACTTGGTTCATTCCGTAGAGAATTCAACGGGCTTTCTGGTAAAATGTATTTGAAGTTTTTATTCTCCTTACTTTTTGTTACAATCAGGTTGAAGTTTAAAAAAATGATCACATCACAATAGCCTGTATTTAACAAAAAGTATTGGAAGTAAAAATTTCAAATACATTTTATCCGAAAGCGCGTTGAATTCTCTAAGGAATTAACCAAGTTTGGTATCTCCGCCACTTAAAGTTTGACTGCAGCGATGAAAATACACTAAAAATCGGATTGTATTTTCCAGTTGCCATTAGATTCACCTTGGAATAGATCCTAACGGTATTTCAAAGACTTTACTTGCTGCATCCAACAAATTAAAAAAGTATTTTGTCTGGAATTAACAAGAAAGAAATAGTTGAACACAAATACTGCTCTCTTTCCTCCAGCTTCTCGTATGGTACAATTTGCTATGAACCATTTGAATAAACATCTTTACGGCGACCGCTAGTATCACTTCAAGTAGTTTCGATATTTTCGAGCCTTTTAATTTCGCACTCCCAGCGACCTTGCATTGCCATGCTGCTCGATTTTTCAACCTTAACAGCTTGCCAAAGTTAGCCCACGCTCATACCTTCAATATATATATTTTTAATGCGTATTTATGACGTTTTATAAATTCAGTTTTTTGAAAAAATCCAATTCCACACAATAATTGCAGTTCAGTTTTAAGCATCAAAAGAGTAGGTTGCCCAATGGCTGCCAAAAGCTTACGTACTAAAAATAACGATCTTTGAAGCTTCGGAACTCAAAAACTGTACACGACAAGTTCCTAAAACGTTGCCACATTGCTTATTATGCTGTCCTTAAGCACTGTGCAAAATTTGAATTCGATTGGAGACTGACCGATCGGATTCTCCTCTATAAGGGCATCATTGTCATGGAGTCGATGAAAACCTCGATCACTCTCAAGTCTCACTCACAATCGAACAAAATCACCCACACCTCTCCCAATATGATCACCCAAAGCCAGCGCGGTATTTCTGCATGCTTTCGCCGTGGTTACGCGAGTGCACATCGAATAGTCAATTCGGAAGCGGCCTTTGAGATATTGGGTTTTTGACATCTGTCTCACACTTGGTTGTTTGGTGTAAACGGTATCGCTCCGAACGAGTGGCATTTTGGCTTTACAAGGGCGTGAGATTTCTCTTCCACCACCACCGACGACAATGATGTGGTGCCATACGTGGTAGTTGCGTGGCATACGTGGCTTTGTGCATTACTGCACCACGATATCACGCAGAAGTAATTTTGCGCCCCTAGGCAGAAAAATCGAACGTGACTCCCTTTGCCGTCCCTTGCAATAAAATAATTGAGTCACGTTTCGAGTTTCTGGTCGAACAGAATTATTAAGCTAGTCTCTAGCTATTTATCAAAAAATTTAAATTTTCGATCCATCACAATGCAAAGCTCCGCAGGCGATGTATTGAGGGGTTGAAAATAAGCTTTTATTTTTTTGAGTTGTGCCCCAAGCCCGTGGGCCTTGAAAACCACTGATATTCGTTTCTATAAAGCCATCTGTAGGGGAATGTAGCTACAATGTGACCGTTTTCGTAGTTTGGACCCAAAGTAAAATAATGATTTGGTTCAAATAAGGCAATGGACCAATTATAGCTACATCTCCTTGTTTGGTTCGTTTATTCTCTGTGAAACGCGCGAGGTGTGCCTAAGCTGGGCGGGCGGCTGTGCCTACCCGCCCAATGCCTAAATACGTCGCTCAAGCCACACATCACAGTCGGAACGTGGACGAGATATTTCAATGGCCATTTTAGGGGCAAAATCTCACCCTGTGCTACGGAGTACACGCCGAACCATCTTCTAGCGCTCTGAAACCCACCGCCGTGCCAATTCAGATCGTAGAATGCGAAACATGAACGTAGAGGAAGTAGGAATCATTGTCATGATTCGAAACTCTACTAAGCCCAATTTGCAGTTCATACAAAACCGGGAGGAAAATTCGTGGTGGAAAATATTAAGATTCACGCAAGGTTCCATCAATGATTAAAAGTCCACTCAGAGTCTTTACCATATCTAGGCTTTTTTCCTCAGGTATATTAGAGCTATTTTGATATCTCGTAGATTATTATTGTCTTGATTGAAAAAAGCATGGGATCTAATCACAGTACATTTTCATGTTTTCTATGTCGTTCGACTTTTCACGGACCAATACTAGAACCGTGCAAAGATTTGCTATTTCAGTTCAGTTTGGAACTCGATCATTTTTCTAATAGGATTTTCTTTCATTCATTTTCAAAAATAACATATTGCGATTGTGTGTAATGCATCACTCATTGCCATGGCTGGCAAAATGGTACACATTCCGGCGAGAGACGTTTTGATAAACCAACTTTGGGCTAAGTGAAAAGTACTAATAAAAAACTGAGACCCAGTCAAAGCATGACACGTCTTCCTAGTGGCCGAGTAATGACGTACCATTTTGTCTGTGCTTCAAAAAGATATCGCGTCTTATTGTTGCCAATGTCTCATGTGAATGTTTTCGAGTGAGCGTAGAATTTGCGAGCAAGCTTATAACATGATGCATTCTGTTTTGTGCCCATGATAACAAAAGGGGGAGCCTTCGGGACAGTAGATTGTATGGGTGAGTAGTTTCATTATAACGAGCTTCTGGGTTCAAACGCAGCATGCTCTGTCTATCTATCATTGCCCATCACAAGTTCGTTCGTTCATTGATAGATCTATAGCTGCAACAACTCGTGTTCTGTGTTCATGACATTCAAGGTGACTTGTTCTTTGGCCAATGTCCAAGCAATCAAAGTCAAATGAAATTATTACAATCTTGATAAGTCCGAAATGCATGTGAACTGCAGTTATGCGTATGTAACATTTTATTGCACCGTCTTTTATTGCATGAGCGCAAAGTACAATTTATGCGTGGAAAGGAGCAACCCTTGGATTTGAGCCTAGAGTGGTATATAAGCTACTTAACCAGTCGGAAATAATGACCATGAACAGTGGATTCTAACTAGGAAGTGTTCTCTCGATGTTGCCGATGAGATTCGCTCGATAGAGTAGTAGCTAGTAGATACCATGTACCATATGGTACCATGTCGAGATGTTGTACCTGTCAGTAACTTGAAATGCACACTCACACACACTTCACATGCTTCCAAACGAAATTAGCACTAAGTAACGTCACCGTTCTCGGGCTAGCAAAGAAGCCACGAATCACAATCACAATTCCATCTCAATTTCTTTTTGGGCTCCAAAAAAAGACTTGGTTGTTGCCCCTCAGTGTTGGTATTATGTTTCGACAATTTCGGTGTGGGTGTATATACTGCGATATTCGATCTCGCTCCATCTTCGAGTGATCTCGACTGTGTAATCGATTTAGTGTTTGATTGTCTTTAATGCTATCTTTGCTGAGGCAGGATCTCGGTTTCATGTATTAAATCTGTGACGTGTCTGGGGCAGAACCTATGGCTTGAGATTCGTATGCATGGGTAGCTAACGTACAGAGTGACCGTTGCACATATGACAGTCTTCGGGTTACCTACGGCAATGACATGTGATGTCGATCAAATTAGAACGCGAAAATGACGCCACTTGGAGGCGACCGAGCAATTCGGCAGGGAGGAGCCGACAGACAGATTTAGACAGGAATCGGGACCCTGCGTTGGAGCATCCATTTAGTCCGAGTGGCCGGCGGCGGAAGAGATTGATGGTACATCGCCGTGTGGGAGGAGCGGAGACAATTTGCGGCCGGCGAAATAATCAAGTGTAATCAAAGTGTATTCACTTTCAGGCTTGACGAGAACAGTACTTCAGTGAGCAAAGAGACTGTCATCAGCGGTACTGAGGAGACCCCATTAAAGCCACCCAACTCTTATAGAGCGACACCCAACAATTCCGACCAGAAGCTTTAGTGAATTGCAAAACAGTGGCTAGGAATTTTGAGAGGAATGAACGAACAGCTCGTTGCTAAAATGACAGTTATCTGACTCTCTCGCAACAAAGCGAACATCCGTCACAGATAAATGATCTACTTATATTATTGTTGCAATCATATTCTGTAGATTCTGTTGTTATTCTAGATTAGTGGCGTAGCATAATATAGTGTGGTTTAATCGCTGTAGTGTGCACACACAACGAAGGGATCTCGCCTCTGGGCCCATCGAGCAATTCTGTCGGGACGTCTGGTTGATTATAATACCTATTATTAAAGAAACACACGAGAATACCGCCTACGGGCGATTTAGGATTTCTAGCAAAAGTGTAGCTGCTCATGCCAAGAAAAAAAAATAGTGCACGGAAACGGAACGAAATCGTGTAAAATAACTTGTCAACTATCGGTTAATTCCTTTCAATTTCACTCATTCCAGAGAGCTAAATTATACTCTTTTCTCCTTCTTTCTCAACTGTTTAGATGCACACTATTTCCCATGGTGAATGGCTGGATGATTTCTATATTACGGATGGGATACATTTTGCATTTGCTCCTTGATTGTCTTTCTTGCCCTCCCCAATCGTGAGATACACAAACGAGTATGTTGGCTAGCTTACCCAAACCAGGTACGCTGAATCTTTTCCAGGAGCATGTTAAACTGTGTGAATGCCATACCACAATCGTCAGACCGCGCCGTCTTAATGGTGGCCGAAGAAAAGCCACCCCCCGAATCATGTAAGCACCTAATATTTACCCCAGCTCTTATCTCAATGATTGCTCTCTTAGTTTCAAGGGTGCTCAAAAAATAAGGATTTGAAAAGCTAACCGACACTACTTATTAAAATACATACTATACAGTACTTATGTTTGTCACCACTGACTGTCACATATCTTCTTCTTTCTCCTTGTAAATATAAGAACTATCTTGAGATTTCGATTTGAATAAAATATGTGTGTACACTTTACTGTCGCTGTTTGATTGTTTCTTTGTTCTGTGTGTTATTTGGGTCAACACTTTACCAAACCACCTGGCATGGCTTTCATTTCAAGACATTTTTATTTTAATTGAAAGGTTTTAAGTTGCTAAAGTTCTCTAAAGTACCTATTAGTTACATACCCAACGTTTATTTTGCATGCTTTGATACTCTTGTTTTTCCTGCAGATTCATGTGTACACATCCTTAGTTATTAGAATGAATTGTATTTGAAATAAATTACCTATTTTTAGTTCCCGACCAATCTCGATGTTCTATTGATATTAAGTTTTTAATTTGTGATTGCATCTTATGAATCTACTCGTTGTTATGCAATTCCCATTGATGTACTACAATGATTATATATATTTTTTGCAAATTGCATGATGCGTTTTATTTTGCATTCACCGCAAATCCATCGTAGTCATTCGTACGATTCGATTTATGTACCTCGTCATCACGCTAGCAGCGTTTTGCTTGCCACACATCTCAGCAACACTGCGTTCCTCCTCTCCTTCCTTCCTGGAAACACTTTTCTGCACGAACACCTGCTTCCTGTCTTTCTTTGATCGAACAAATTTCAATAGCAGCAAACGTCACGCTTTACACGAATAGATTGGCAAAAATGTTGTACAGGAAAAATACATCAAATAATTTTACAGCAAATTCCTATTTTGTACTTAGTTGCGAGAACGATTCAAAGAAGAACCTTGACGAGTAAATACAATCCTCGGCGGCATTCTGCGTACGCCACCTTTCCAGGTATGCAATTGGCGGCCAGACTTCATACACCATGATGTACCTACCGCACAGCTGCACTAATGTGTGCTCGATGCTCACACACCAGCAATCAGGCAAATGCCATCACACCTATCAGGTCTCGAACAAATTCACGTACATACATCATTACAATCGTCCATTCTTGAGAGCTGCCTGATCGTTAAAGAAGGCGATTCGAAACCACGTAACATAAAAGACCAATAGCACTAAGCTTTTACCACTAGCGACACAGAAGTCGGGTGTACTCATCACTGTTGATTCTAGAACTTTTTGCTAGCACCGTGCACACTGCTTAGCAACGCAAAACTAAGCACGATTTTGTATACAGAGAAGATGGATAAGGTAACGCATTCGGAAGAAGCCGAGAAGAGAAATGACGTATGCTGAACGTTGAGAAAAACAAGGTATACAAATAAAATGACTTTTTTTTTTTAAACAAAAAAAAACAGGCGAACCTACATCACACCATGATCCCTTGCCACAAATCCTCAGCTCTTAGCATCTTTGCATGATCCTGATTGGTGTTCCTCAAGTAGTGATTTGCGATTGTTGGCATCTAGACGTGCTGTATCTACTCCCTCGCTAAAGTAACGTAGCTACTCGTACGCATTCAAACAAAACAGAGATACAACTGCAAAAAAAAACTTACCAAAAGAAAATGAACCTCCCGTGCGGCAACGACTGGCACCTCTCTGTTTGCTTGATTGCATGCGTTGGTGTGGATTGTAGCAGCCGATCCCGTTTGCAAAACGTCCCCGCCGCCCGTGATCCGCCGTGACCTGGGTTTGTCTATTTTCAGCTGCGTGCGAGCGCTCGTCACGAGAGCTCGTGGCTGCGGCCCGGCCCCCACCCCCGCTCCCCCCGCCTCGCTTCCCAAACAGCGCTGTTTGACAATGGGAGACTCTTAACATCGGTAATTTCACCGTGTCCGCTCCGATCCCCACGCTTCTCGCGATGCCTGGCGTCGAAGGCCAACTGTACGATCTGATCTCGGACCGCGGGAAGGCGTGTGTGTTGTACCTACGACACAGCCTACGGCGCACGTGCAATTGAACGAACAAACGGCTCAAGACGACCGAACGAACGAACGAACGACAGGAACCGAACGAAGGGATAGTGCTAGTGATCGAATACAAAACCAGCCGAGATGGGGTACGCTAGTTTCCCATGTGTATGTTTCTCAAGTCTTTCTCGTACTAAACTAGTCAACTAAGACGACTAATATTCTAAGACACTTTGCTAAATCATAGTTCTCCCCTTGCAGTTTGTGAAGAATTAAACGTTTCCGTACTACATCCAAAATACTAATACTCTAAACAATGTTATTTATGAACAAATCAAGTGTGATTGAATTCTCTTAGAGAAAACCGAATGTGGTGGGATGCGTTGAGAGACGACAATTGTTTAGTAAAAAGCGGCTAGCGTTGATCCACCCCTATCTCCGTGGTCTTTGGACATCGAATCGTGGAGTGAGAGAGAGAATCAGCAATCAAGAGGACGTTATTGCCGAGTAATTGTGATCCAGACATCAATTTTACACAAACAAACAAACAAAAAAACACACACACACAAACACTCGAATTGCTCATTTACTCTCGTAGTGAAATCTTGAAGAAATTGGCTCAGTTTGTTCAAGGAATCAATCTAGTACCACCTACTATAGCTTGCGTTGGCGACAGCAGCTGGCGGCATGCCCGTGCCCCAGATGCCAAATCGATGCTCGTTAGACCCTTCCGTTAGGTTAGCCAAGTAAGTTACAGCGTGTGTGAGTGGACAAATGCGCTCAAGACAGTGCAACGGATTTGGATTGCATTCAATGAACGTAGCCGTTGTGTATAAGATGAACATTGCGTTTTATTCTAATTATTACATACACTGCCAGGACTTTTAAAAATAACTTAATGCTTAGCAAGAACTTGTAACTTCGATGAAGAATCGGATCATTCTTTTATCGATGGACATTCGATAGCAATGCTATAGAACAGAGACGAGAGCTCTCTAACAAAAGGACGGATATTTATTGTTAATTTTTCATCTAACTGACGTCACTAACGTTCAGGTGCTCAATTTTTCATAGTTGTCACCAAAATAATTGAAACGAGGCATTGTTTAGAACCTTAAGTTTGCGATAATTTTTAGGCGAGATGTCAGCAGTTAGGTTTTAGAGGGGAAAACGAAATAGAATGCATAATATTTACCTTGTTTGCATCCTCTCTGGCTTGCACGTGTTTACCGTGTTGGTTCCCCTGGTTGCCGCAGCAACGGGTATTGCCGGGCGAGATGGAAGTTTCCGCGCGAACCCAGTGAGAACGGACTCCGCTACTGACAACCTTCCGTCGCTACCGTCACCACCGCCACGAATCGACCAGTCGAGCGTCCCGACCGACTCGAATTGCAGACGTTACACATCAGTTGCCCATTCAAAATGATCCACTATGCTACCAATAACAGAACTCGTTTTTTTTTTACAAACTGTTTAATACTTCCAATTAATAATCAATAAAAATATTAATAAACTAATGGCATATAATAAAGCGTGTCATATCACTCGAATTTTCGTTTAGAAATAAACCATAATGCCTTCACCGCAAAAAAAATAAATTAAAAAATATGTCAAGAATCATGTTTTTTTTTCTTAAAAGGCTATGTAGAATCATCTCTGAATGAAACCGCATTAATATTCGGTTTCCATCGCATGTGCAGAAAGAATGTAACTTAGAAACTAGCTTGACGCTTCCTCATGGCTTTGGGAGAAAAGACTAGGACGTTCTGGCGCAAGTACCAAGTAAATACTGGCCGGTAATGTACGTATAAGCATACGTCGGAAAGACTACGCTCTCATAGATTCAGATGTGCGTAGCAACGATGTGTTTAGTTCCACGTCCTCGAAAAAGTGAATAACGATTAGCAATCGAGCATTACGGAGCCACGTAAAATTAAGATATCTCTTAATTTCATAGAATATAGATCTTCCTTTACGGCATGGACACAATGCAAGTCCAGTGTCACTAAGACGGTTAAAATTACTTACTTAAGAAATTAAATTAAATAATTTTAAGTATTGAGGGAACAGAGTCAGGGGTGACAAATGTTATTCTAAATGTAAATATTGTTGCAAAACTTGAAAATCGAATTCCTGGTGAATGAAAATGTGCATAATAATAATTGTGTTCTTCGGTTTATTTTTTAAAAGTAAATTTCCGTGTGTGTGTATGCGAATTATCAGAAACGTATTACTCCTAGATATTATTAAACTAGCCACCAGTTGGATAATGTTAGTTGACTTGGGGAGTGCGGACTACGTTCCTCTGTCATTATTAACGATAACAATATACCGTACGTAGCATACGTTATTACGAGCTGTCAACATCAGCATACGTGCTCCGCTGGCAAGCGCTCTTCCTTCAATACTCCCCCCCCCCCTTCCCGACAAAAAGTTTTGGAGGTTGGCGGAACCACTACCATTATGTAAATATGTTCGAAGCAAATAACGAATTGAGCCATCTCCAAATAATGTAGTTCCTATTACATGCCCAAGTCATTCAGTTGTGGATTTCTGGAAAAAAAAAACCACACAAAAAATGCATTTCTAAAACGAGGGCAACTCACCCTCTCAAATGTATACCTCAAGTTCAGTATTTTATAAAAACAATTTGCTGAATTGTGAATTTTCAAAGACTTACTGCTTGATTTCTAAAAAAGCTGCATCCCCATTTGGAAGTTTCATTTCTAATCAAAGTGTGAAACGAGTTATTGTTTTTAGAACAAGTCGAACAAATTGAATGATAAGCCGTCTGGTCGACAATGTTCGCCTGTTCAATATCGGCGCCGAAAGCAAACGTTCGTACGCAGCTCTGGCCGCAGCGATGACGCTTCTTCCAGATTGGTTGCAAAGTCTTGCTTTTCAGTTAACATTCTGTGATCTGCACAGTGAATTCCGCCACCTCTCGGGGACTTGTTACATTCTATACATGAAGGTTGTGTCAATTTGGTAGCATTTACTCTGCTACCTAGGAATGATCAAATTGTGTAAAGTTTCATGAATGCAATAAAATTCTATCTCTATACAAGACAAGAAATTATCATTGACCTATCCTCATCCCATGCTTGTAACAACAAAGGATGACATGAATGGAAACAAAAATCTTCATAGCAGTTATAGTTATCCATAAGTAATACGTGTATGCAAGAGAACTCTATTCAAAGCTAGAAATCATGTGAAATTGAGGAATGGAAAGGGTAAAACCAGTGAAGCATACTCTACTCTTAGCACTGATATTTTCATCTATATATATATTTTATTAAAAAACCAGTGGACAGAAATTTTCAATCCCTGAAAAGTTAACTGTGTTCGATCACAAAAAGAAAGGGTATACGGGAAAACATTTAGTCAGAACTGAATGATGTATGTGTAATTAGATCAACGAAAATTGAAACTAAAATAGAAAAATCTTTTAATATGCTAGTAAATAGTATCATTCAGTAAGCAATAAGGAGCAATTACCATTAGCAATAAACAGACCTACATTTACATTCCACTGCTTATCGACTTCTTCTTTTTCTTCTTCTTCTTTTCACTCTCAACTGGCACCTCTACATCCTCCGCAGACACGTCCAACTTTTTCCCCTTCTTTTTCTTTTTGCTGCTTCCATTCTCTGTAAACACATTGAACTCGTTAAGTGCCACCGAGTCATACAAGCCAGCTCCATTACCAGAGAGACAAGACTTTCGTTCGTAGCTACCTGGCGCTGGCGGTGCTTCCACTGCTTTCTTCTTCTTTGAGCTCGTTACTTCTGTAACACAAGAGTGCACTTATAAACTTTGAAGATGAAAAAGAAACTGTTGCCGTACGTACTGGTAGGTGTCTTTTTATTAACCATTCCTCAATAATTTCGTTTCGCAGCAGCAGCATACAGTAAAGCCTCGTTAATCTGAGCTCGGTTAATTCGAAGTTCGCGCTAGTACGAAGTCGTATCAGACCCCGGCCATATGTATAGGGAACTCTGTTACATATTTCGATAACTCGAAGTTCGGCTATTTCGTCATCCGAAAAATACCCCCCCCCCCCCCC
>QKMV01002509.1:0-13172 GCA_003287335.1 Lednia tumana
GCTTTGACATGTTTCAAAGATCGCACCAGAACAAGCAATGCTGTACTGCATTACACTCTAACCAACTCGAATAACTATCAATAACGTGGGATACGCTGAGATGACAAGGAATACACTTTTAAAGCCAATTACACGGCTAGTAATATTCTTAAGACTAATGTTCTTCGGGCAGATTTTTCAGTGGCCGGCTGAAACGTAACAATCCGTTAATTTGTAATTAGTAACTTCCATGGCAACAACCATAAGTCTCGACAGTCTAGCACGTTTACTCGTAACCTACTCGGTGTTTACTAAAAGTAAACAAGTAGCAGCTACGTGCACCTATTTTGCAACCAGGCCTGCTATATATTTAGCGAACATACTTCGTAGCATACATGTAGTTTCCATTTTGCTTTGGCAGATTAGAATTAAGCTGAAACGTGAAAATATAGAAAACCACGTAGATTTAAAGTTATGGATACTTTAGCACTTGCAGTCAGCTTTTTAGGTTCAGAATGAAACGAAATATCATGCGAAGTTCAATTTTTTTCTCTACTCATACGAACGGAAGGCAAACCTAATAGTTGGCTCGTGGCACATAGAAACCTTTATGTTGCAAAGCGACATTTTCAATGCGACCAACTTCCATACCCTTTTCAGATCTCCATAACATCGATGTAGATCCGGTCCGAGACTCAAATGGAGAGCTTTGGATCAGCTGGGATATCGAAGGGTTGTGAAAGTGTCTCGTCACTGCGCTCTTCAACTTTGACCCAACGGTCGTCGGGTGAGATATTTTGCTGGTATCAAAACGAGGAAGTGCTACTCTCGAATATTTATGAGATACGTAAAGAGTCGAATTTACGATCGAAGCTGCTAGGAAATATGCCGATATTATTCCTGGCAAGTATTTTTTAGGGGCGGGAGGGGGGGGGGGGGCATAGTACAATCTGCAGTAAGAAGGAATTTTTTTTTTTCAGAGAGATGAAAAATAGGGTCGGATTATGTTATAGTTAATACCATTCTCCAAGATTACAGCTCTGAGATCTCAGAACTTTACTGATTTTATTTTAGGCACACATTAATTAATTTCGACATGTACGAAATAACATTTCCCGGAAGGCGAAAAGAATGTTCAATTTCTTGTCTAAAAGTTAGTCGAAAATTAGACTGACAAAATGGAACGGCATGAAGTGAAGATAATGGAAAAGCGAGCCGAGATTGTAAAAGTAAAAGTTGGAGATAAAATTAAAAATCACAAATTGGAATCTAAGACGTAGTGAATATAGTATGCAAGGTAGCATTTTCTAATATCAATGTATGCAATAAAAGAAAGTAATTTAGTTTAAGTACAAGGAGAGTTGCTTTATATTTTTAATCATACAGGCGTTTTATGGACGAACATAAAAAAAGCGTTTGTGGCTAAATATAGCGTGGGAAATAGTGATTTAAGAAAGATTTTCAAAGTAGAAAAAATAACGTTTTTCTTGTAACAAATATAATCTTACACTTATTGGAAAGTCAATGAGCGAATGGATGATTCCTTTCGCAACGCATTACCTTTTATTATACATTCTATCACAAAGTGCAATTCAATTTTTTTGTTATTCTGTTTTGACGTTCAAGGTAATATAGCAGCTTTTCATTTCCCATTTTCTTGGCCCATTGTATCACGGCGAACAATTAAAGCTACCAGATATCCCTGGAGGTTGAGAGCTGAAATGCGTATGAATGAAAATATCGCTCGCTTTTGGAAATCTACAAAAGCTTTTGCCTTTTGGGAGCTAGAGCCAATTATTTCTCGTCGGGGCTTTTAGCACTTCGTTAAGATATTTAATCGTGTAGAATTACAGTGCGGTTTCGACGAAGATAAACCGAGGGTTGGACGGGCTTGGTTTAATTATATACTGGGAAAGTGCTATAGGAAGAATTACATGCTGTTTAATTTCAAGCGCCGACACAACCCGTCCTGGAGGATGTTCACGCTATTACAGGACGTATAGAGTTTGGGAAGAAATTGCTCTTTAATTCGTACTGAACACGGAATTCGCATAGATTTTTCGTGAGATCGTAATTCTTAATTGGTCGCCCTTTTCCTCTGCAAAGAATTTAACTCTTTGATTAAGCTAAAAAAACTTTTGTCTCGTTCCTCAACACCACTTAATACGTTTTTAAATAACCACTTTATTGCATCATTAATATTTTACAATAATGCGTCAGTCGTTTTCTCGCAATACGAGAATCCGGGAATGATCGATAAGTTTTGCTCATCAGCTTTTCAAGGTTGCTCTGTCACAAATGTTTACGCTTGCAACATTTTTATCGACAGTGAATCGGGTTAATCTACCAAAAGCACGAACTTTTTACAATCCAGAATGGCAACGGTGGTGGACCAACTAACATACTACCGTTTTACCAGAATGGCAACGGTGGAGGACCAACTAACATACTACCGTTATAAAAAAAAACAAAAACAAAAAACCCAATGAATATTAAGTCAGCTGTTGCACCTAGAGAGTTCCGAATGTGAAATTACTCTCGTAATTCGCGTAATGGCCTGCACATAATTGAGTGGAAAGTAATTACTTCTCGTACACATTCGCTACCCCCACTCGTTCCAGAATCCAGAGACACGAAGAAAACCTGTAATCCTGTTTAATTACATCACGCGTTTCGCACTTTTTATCACCTGTAAAACATATGATGAACAGTTGACTGTTGGAAAAATGATAACTTTTTCATTCACATGCCTTCCTAGAACCTAGAAAAGATAATTTCTAGATGAGATATGATTTGAATAATAATTGTTTATCAGTGGAAGCAATTACAAACATCAGGAACACCCTTCGTTTTCAATCTTTCTAACAAATGTCCCCAACGTTATCAACATTCAAGAGGAAGTTATAAAATATATTCTACGCAAAAGGGTTTTGACTGGGAACTCTCACGATTCTCTCGATCATTTTCCTCAGCAGTTAGTTACTTTTCTCAGCTTTATTGAGACACACCGCAAAGCCTGGCATTCCACCACCCGCAACACACAATTGAGTCGGTTCGCTGGATGCATTCCTACGGGAACAACGGATACAAACTCTCCCGCCACATAACTGGACTTTGGGGGAGGCCCACACAACCAATTCTCTTTGATATCCCTAATCGAAGCTCGGTGGCATCGTCATGGTTCTACCAGCAATTACCATTGCCCATTTGCCACATCATTAGCCACTAGAGGTCGGGATTATCCCCATCGTAGCCATCTTGATTGAATTGATCCGTTATCTTTGTAGTAAGATGCTTAAACTTTAACCTTTGGGGAGTTAGCCTTCCAAACTGAAGGGTCTTACGATGTTGTAAGAGCCTCTTTGCAGGCTTCTGAAAGTGACTTGTATGCGATTTTCATAGAGAATACACGAAAAATGGTTACCCTGTTTGTTTAACTCTCAAGAAAAGAAAAGGTTTTTCACCACAATTTGCTTGGTAAGTTGAAAGAAACATGAAATTTATCCATCAGATAGGTAGGGATGTCTACCAATCTATACTTAATCGAGTTCATGCAGAGAAGAACACATTTGCACATTGTAGAAACCATGTTTCCTGCCGTTAAAAATTGTTCTACTCTCGCTGATCCCAAGTATATCCCTGCGGTCTACAAAACCCAGAAAGGAGAATGCTCGATTTGCACAAAAAATGTCGAACCTGTTTAAAAATCAACCCAATAATATGATTTTGTAATTGTATGTAAGATTGGACGTCTGAACTCTAGTCTGAGCCAAAGTCTGAGTTCTTTATAAACGGATCTGTCAGTTCGTTGTTTGCATCGTGATGCCCTAAGGCGCAAAGGCCCTGCTTTTTCCGAACGTACACCCTTCCTTCACCCTTTCTGTCAGCTGCCGGCGAAGGCATCGGAGATGCATTCGCCAAACGCCAAACGTTCGTCTCTCGACTCAAAACCACACTCGACGTTCAATCGACAAGAAAACGAGGTGTTCGACGACCCGTGTGAGAAGCAGTTGCTGCCCACTTCAACCTTTAACTACTTCGGCGGGCGGGACCAATCTAAACCATTACACAACCCGTTTCTTCCATTCAACTAGAATCTAAGTCTTTTGTAATTTGATTAAGGTGTCTATCAAATTTTTTCTGTAGTCAAAAACGAGTTGGAAACGAGAAATTATCGAAGCGGAAAGAGTTATAGCTGTATGAGTACATAGATTTCCGGGTTTGAAATGTATGGTGCTTACTTGTTTAGGGCTAATCGCTGAATTTTACTGAACATTCTGTGGAGATTTTACAAAAAATCCTTGTTTTTATGGAATATGGAAATGACATCTGTCTGTTTCAGAACAAATTCTGGACATATCAATTAGTTTTCTCATAAAGACTGGAGTCTAGACTCGACTCAGACAGGGCACACTTGCCTTTTTAACACGATCGTTAAACTAGAGCGGCGTCCGCTCAAATAATTTGTCTGTCCGTCGTTGAGCTCGTATTTACATATGAATTATTGATAATATTTTTCTATCTGGCGATATTTCCACCATAGCTTTGTTATATAATAAAATGATCTCTTTGTTGGGCTACTACTTAAAACTAGAGAATGCGTATAGAAAAGTGCAATATTGATACGTATGCCGCTTGATCGAAGTTACATTTACTTCAGCCCCAGTTCCCCAAGAGCTAAAAATTGCGGTGAAAATTTGTTTAACACAAGAATGTCGCTCGAAGCAAATGCTGCATAAATGTTGTTGCTCAAGTTATATCCTTCCTACTCGCTCAAGAAATAAAAAGCCGGGAAATCTTGGGAGAAAGAAATGTGGTCCCAGGAAGGAAATGATAAATAAGCAGACATGAAGCATCGCTGCGTTGCGAGCAATTATAAGAAATTAAATGAGGCCGAGCGATGTTGATAAATGAACGCGTAGGGAATTGGGGACGGAATAATATTGTGGTGGAAAATCTTTAATGACGCATTTTTATTTGTGTAACGGTAATACAAGGTGAATCAGATGGGATCTGTTGGCTTCATATACAATGAGAGTCGAGAGATATATTTCAGATTTCTAACGGACTGTCTGATTTTACAAGAACGATAAGTCATTTTTTAAATAGTATCAAAGTTTTTTTAACAAAATTATTGTCCGGGTCAAAAGGATACATTTCCGAAATAATTCATCTAGTGTAGATATAATATATCGTAGTTTTCTATTATTTCTTTGCCTCCAAAGTGAAAAAGTTGCCAACTGAAAGGAAGCTGAGAAACAAAGAAGCAAGAAACGCCGAAGAAGTTGGCAGCAGATTTGATTGTTTCTTATATTTCCCGTGCGGCTTGTGAAAGGAAAACCATCCGCTTCTCTTTTCCGGACCGTGTGGTCAGCAGCCCGTATGTGGTCTCTTGACCCGCTATCTCTCATGAAGCAAATGTAATCATATGATTGGGGAAATGGATTTCCAATCTTTTCGGTAACCCAATGACTACAAGCTATTTTGGGTGCTGGTGTAGCTTCTATATTTATATGTTGCACCAGCTTTTCTTTAAATTATACAAAAATACCTCACTTCCCCATCTCACATCATACTGTCAACAACCGAAACAAGTTCCACCCAAAAATTTGTTTTCCATCGTAGAGAACATTGTGACATTTTCATTTTTCATTTTCACGTACGGTTATTTTTCTCGCACCTCCCATCCATCTATACAAGCTAGACCATGCGGTGAACAAGCTAACAACCACAAAAACCGATGCTCTTCGCATAATGATTGAATGTTAACGTTCCTCAGCCGTCGAGAACGACGTTAAATGATGAACGATTTATCATCTCCTATAGTTCTAGTTTGAACAGAGGTTCGACGCTTGAACGTTTCAAACGCCTTCCCAATCTTTCCACCTGCAAGTATCGACTAAAGCAGGCAGCACCAAGTGACAGCAGCCATAAACCACCCTTACTATATAGAGTCAGCCACCGAGTCGATAGGGCGAAATCAGGCCGCTAGCTTAGGATTGAATAGCGTGGTGCCCAAATAACCGACTCTTAAATCTTGACGTCCGTGTGATTTCGATTTTATTACCAGAAGCGTCGAGTTAAGAAGGCGGTGAAGGCTGAAGGCCTATAATCGCAAGCTCAAACATGGGGGTGCGTAATCTTTTGCACTTCGCAGGGGCTTCATAATTCTATCTTCGAAAAATAGGCTTCTGGAAAAATAGCAACCCTCACTCTTCTCCAAAGGCTTTTAGGTGATAGCTTCATAATATGATACGTCGCTGAAGTTTTTGCTGTCAATTTTCTATTGATTTTCTATCTCCAACTTCAATAATAACCCCTCTCCATTAGCATTCTTATGCAAGATCAGTTAGTTAAGTAACACCTAATCTAATTATTACGTGCTGATAATGAGCTTAGTGTCGAGACGAGGTGATATGAATGATTTTCATACGACGTGGCAGAGGATGTTACTAAGAGTTGTGCTGTCACTGATTGTTCCACAAGATATAATGTGTTGAAAAGTTGACATCTCGAATGTGATTTCCCAATCGTTGTGCGTTTCGCTCTGTGCTTGTTTGGACGACCGGGCTGCTATTTTACATATATCAGGATTCATGGGGGAAAGATTCGTTTGAACATTTTGTGGCCTCGAAAGCTTTTGCCATTGCGATGACGAGCTGCATATTTTCCACTGTCTTTCGGCATTAAAAGATTCTCTGAAATGTCTACTCTTGCAAAGAACTGGCATGTACTTTGTTCAATGCATGTCGAGAAAAATAGAAATCTCTCCTTATAAAACCGATATTTTTAGATCGATTTTCGAGAGAGCGTCTTTGTGTCTCTAACTCTTTCGTTTCAAAATCCGTTCTTTGTTCAGCTTTATTGTTTAGCTAGATATTTTGCAGAAAAAATTCTGGTATGTATACCAACGTTCCGCGTGCGTTACATTTTCATTTGCATTTTCTTTCATTTATTTTTTTCCCTATTTTCATGTTCTTGTAACTTTTTTGGCTCAATTAGATTACAAGATCATCATTATCTCTGAACTAACTAAGATTTTTTCCGCACCAGAAACTCTATCTTATACTCGATCTTGAATAAATTGTCTCGAATATTTCTGCCATTCCTGCCTTCTTTGAACTCAATAATGACATCTCCGCTAATTAAGGTTGATCCTTACTAAAACGCTCCATGATCTCAACCGTAGACCAAAGTAAAAGCTTCCAAAAAATGTTTTTGCCTCAATATCATAATACTAATTGGATCACTTACTTTTATTCCTTCCCTGGTTCTTCTTTATCGAAAACAATACGAAAGAAATCCACACAAGATAAATGCACCAATAAAATGGCAAAAGAAGTTCGTTGTTGTTCGATATGTGCGTACTCACTTACAGAGAAATGAAAAAAATCATCTTATTTTTCATTGCCATTTTGGCTAGCAGTTAAAATATTACCGCGAGTTATCTTTATCTAAGACATTCTCAGCTATTTTCCAAGTACATTTTAAGCTCATTCCGTGTCGAGTATCTCCCTTCTCTAACACGAGCGTTGCTTCACAAGTCTCACGTACTCGGTTATTCCACAAAATGCTTGCCGTTCCAAAGTCAATTTGAGGTTAACAGCATGGGAAGTTCGTGGATGGAACATTCAATTAACTTTAATGGCGAGGATCAGGCTGGCAGCATTCTCACCGAGCCAGAAGAAAAGTATTGGAGCCTAAGGTAATATAAAGAACGAATGCTCTCATTGCTTGAATAATGTAAAGAGTTTAGATGTCAGTGCAGAGATGAATTGTTTTACTCTGTCTCAAGTTTATAAGGCAAGAGAGAGGATTTAAGTTTATGTATAATTAATTTCTTTCCCGCTCTAAATAATGAATTTGCATAGACAAGATAAAGGGCAAATGATAAATGAACCTATGTGGGAGGCTTGGGAGGAGGGAAATTTGAGCAAAGATGCTTTTAAGTTACGGAGTGAAGTGTTCTTTTTTTTTAGGTCGTCGAGACGACAACCTTGTAAGCTCTACTTGAATGTGGTGGAGGTGCCGGGCTGAGAACTCTAGCGGCCTTGAAGTTGACGATTCGACTTACCTGTCGTAATAGTAGTCCCTGAAAAAAGAAAAACAACCATCATTAGATTTACAGGATCAAAACCTAAAACATACAGCCTAAGTAACGGTTAAAAATGCAAGAAATTGGCAAGTGGCTTGGGATGCGGGTTCTTTTTAAAGTGTAAATTGCTGTAGATTTCAAAAAGGAAGAATATTAGCTGACCTCATCTGAGCTTATAAAAAAAGCAGAAATATTTCAAAAGTAATGAAGTGGAAGGTTAGTTTTATAAAATGCTGCACATGAGTCTAGTCATATTGTTATTAGTCAAGGGATTAAGGGAGATTTTTATTTTAATTTTTGAACAAAATTTTCTCTCCCTCCAACGTGCTTGAAACGAAGCGCAGACGTTGGAGAGCGAGGTTAGCGGGTATTTGAAACATTGATGATTATGCCATGATATTTTACTAGGCTTCATGGAGCATGTAAACGAAGATAAATATTAGAGACGAGTGATTTCCCACGACACCAAAGCGAATGAATATTATGTCTCTTCGGCCTCGGCTCTCGAATCGAACATATTGACAGTGAATATATGCGAACGCAAACGCCGCGTGTTTGAGCAAAACTATGTCAGTTTTAAGGAAGTTACGAAATAAGACGACTTGGTATTGCTATTGTAGTCCATTATAGAAAGTTTACGTAAAGCCACAGCTTATATTGTAAGTTAATAGTTCGACTTATGCAAAGTTTCAGTTTATAATAGAGAGCTACTATGCACGTGGAGCAGAAAATGGCTAGACGCTTGCTATAAGAGCCCGAAGATCGATCTCGGCTTTTTTAAAGTTTCTTTTAGACGATTCTTTCGTCTGTATTCATCACCCAACTATTCATTTATCATTCGACGGTTTCTTGTCGTTTATCACGATCAACAAAATGCATTCACCACTTCGCTACTTCTGTGTGCACACTGTGTGAATGTTTTCTAGCAAGTCCTTTCCGTTTTATTTTAGTTGAAAATTGAAAATTGGTTAAGAAAATCCGACGCAAATATCTGGATTTACTCTGCACCGTGAGTTATATTATAAGATTCGATATATACTATTCCCCACACCATTCCACTTTTTACCACACTGTATAGTGGGTCTAGGTACCAACCACTTCTAGATGCATAAAAAGATTGTTTGCAAAGCAGTTACACGCGTAATTCATCTGGGCCCC
The DNA here is from genome assembly GCA_003287335.1 of Lednia tumana. Classification (NCBI taxonomy): domain Eukaryota; kingdom Metazoa; phylum Arthropoda; class Insecta; order Plecoptera; family Nemouridae; genus Lednia; species Lednia tumana. The sequence goes on from QKMV01002509.1 coordinate 9,233, forward strand.
CCCGCACGATATTATGATACCTACGCACAGGGTGTGCGTGGACCCGAGGAAAATCATCCTAACTGCTGTCGAGGGTGCCATACGCCCAGACGCGAGTGCAAATGTGTGTCCCGCACTGCCACTACATTCGAGCTCATGAAGATTGAAAGATGCAAACATTGCAGTCATAGCTTTCCTAGGAAGCAGAGAAAAAAGAAACATTCGCGCTGGAACGCGAATGTGGGAATATAAACAAACACTTCGTTTTTTAATAATGCAGACGAAAACAGGGACGTAACGGGGCGTTAGTGTAGTGCTAACGTCGCATTTGGACGGGCCGAGTGAAAGTTGAAACAAAGATTTATGCGAAAATTTCCCCTCGCTATTGCATTACGCATTATCCGCACGGGAGTTTTTCTTTTACGCTTTCTTGATTTAATTTGCTTCAACATTCAGCCAATAGTCAGGTGTTTTTCTGTTCCGCAACAAGTCTTGTCACCATGCTATGACTGACAGAAAAACATTAATAAACAGACGTCACATATGTACACAATTCTTTTTTTAGAAAAGGGAAAGAAAGCGTTCTCTTCGCCACACTGCAGTATATCATCCGCGACGCTGAACCCTTTCTTGCACCACATGAAAACGGATCTCGCACGTTGCCGTCATAAAGCCCGTTGTCACATGTGGCTAGACGATTCGAAGGTTTGCTTTCTCCTTATATATCGACTTGCCGTTCACTGAGTCTCTTTGAATATTGTCCAAGCGCGTCAAGGGTATTCGATTCGTTGAGAATGAGAAAAATCTCGGTGAAGCAAAGCCACTCTCTTGTTCGGCTAGTAATTTCCCATGTGCTCCTATTTTAAATCGCTCAGGAGCGGCGTCCGAACGTAATTTCCGTAATATAGTGTTCTCTGATTCTCTTCTCCGGGGGGATGCGAGGAGTCGGGTGGTGGGCTCCAACCAACAATCCCATCCTCGGTCCTTCGGGAATTCCCTTTCTTTACCGCTTATGTCTCAACCCTATTATCTGCGGCAAGTCGACAGACGCCGGGAATACGCCCTCCTACCCCTCATCCTCATCCCCCCCCCCCCCCCCCCCCCCCTCCCCCCCGAGAGAAATATAATAAAACCTCAATTTTTACTATAGGCTTATGAAAGGCAACCGAGCACCGACCGTAGGAAATGAAAAAGTACGGAAATCTTCCCCGGGAAAGTGAAATGAGAAAACTAAAGGCCCGGATGTTACACCGTGAAATACATTGGAGTTGATTAGAATATATTTGCTTGCTTTTGACATTGTGCGGTGGAACAGAGATGGGGCATGTCTATCTCCCCTGTCGACAATTTTGAGCTCGAAGGGTATACCCACACTTACCGGGAGTTCTCTGTCGCCTGCATTATTGGGTCAGACAGTCAGAGTGTGGCCATTGCGATTATTCGGCTGGACGAAAAATGACGGATAGACTGGCAGTCAATACGAATCAGTCGCTAGAGTGACTTGGCTATTGGCTGCCAGCGAATCCGCCAAGCTCATTCATGCCGGAAATCACCCCAATGGCCACACTCTGACTGATAAAGGCACTCTCTGACAGAACCCACTATTGTGGGGCGTGTTAGTAAAATCACAGATTCAGTGGTAAAAAATGGTGAGTTAATTTAATACTGTCCGCTCACATTCTCCAATCATGTCCGTGAAATAATTTCATTTCATATATTTGAACTAACATACGATTTCTCATTTGAACACAAAATTAGCCAACGACCAATTATTGAACTCAAAAAAGACTGGCTAGCGAATGATACTTTAAATTCTAATGGACCTCAACTTCGACAATAGATAAAATTGTTATAATTCAATAAATTACCCGAGGAATTCACATGAAAGACAAATTAAAAGCAATAAATGTAAGCTGGCTGATGTAAATGAGAAATGGCTTGTGAAAATGTATGATATTTACTAAATCGTCTGACTGCTTTCTTAACCGGTTACGGGCCAGTTTTACAATCTTCTTAACCTTGAGTTAAGAGGGGATTCTCAGTAACAAACTTAATTCCATACATGTGATTAGCTGTTGCCATGGCGATCGAAAATTAATTCTATGAATAAAATCTAACTTTTAGCTGAGAATGTTTTAAAACTGGGGTTATTGGGTCGATGGCTGATCAAGAAATGTGCTTTCTTTTCATTGGTTATTTCACTATTCTAGGTGACCTGCAATCAAGCTTTTCTTAGCTTGGTGACCATCATCACGAGTATACATTGGTTTATGATTTGCTTGTGATTTAAAATGAAAACTGAAAAAATTGGCAATAATGCGCAACAATATTATCTTCGTGAAGTAAATGGTTGTGTATAGGCAGCCAAAGAAAATTACACAGATGAACTTAATTTATATTCCATTTCACTCGGTCATCATAACAACTAGATTAGCACGTACAGAAATTCCTTTTTTTATAAATTTTCTCATGAAGTCAAGCTTGTACGTATAAACTAGTTAGCCGTTGCACCTCTGTGGAGAATTGTCACAATCCGTCGGCCGCAAAAACAGATGCAGAGTCGCCGAATGTGTTTTTGTGTGTTTGAAAACTACTAATGTAAGCAGACCACCAACATTCTAGCACTAATTAACTAACACACCACCTATGGAGTTAGAATTCTAGCACAGATGTTGGCGCTCCTGTTTTATATATAGGCCCCTTCATTTTTTTTTTGCTAACTTTCCACGATGCGAATAGAAAACGTTCCATGTAGAGTTGATAATTAAATATGTTACTTATTACTAATGGCGCCCCACTTATATAACTCAGATTAAAAATGATCTCCGTTGGCTCTTGCCTGCGATGCTATCGAATGAAAAACATTATTTTACTTTCATATCTTTTGGCAAGGTTAATCAGCAAGAAGTTGTCAGCTTCGGCCAAGTGAGTGCTTTCCAAGTCATGAATGAGTGGACTGTCGAGTTCGCTTTTGCGACAACTGCGACACGAGTATTTCAGCTTAGGCGATCACTATTTGAGAATCATTTCTCATGCGTATTCATGGGAACATTTGCTATCTGTGATTCTGGTACAACATATCCCTGCACTCGAATATCCAACGTTGCATTTGCAGTGCTGCGCTACGCCAATATTTATTTACAACACATACACTCACACGCATCGCATAATCAGCGGCTATAATGTCAACATTTGAAGACATGTTTTACATGTGCCTGCGTGATCAAAGCTATGGAAACGGGAAAATTTATTAAGGTAGTGTTAAGAAATAATAAGTTGTCTAGATAAGTTCTGACAAAGTATTTGCAACTAAGATTTTAAATTTCTTTTATCGTGTTCAACAAGATCGTTAACTTTGAACCAAAACGGATTTTAAACAAAACTATTAACGGTTTTGCTCATATATCTTAATTTCAGAGCCAGCTCTTTTACTTCATTGTGAAGCGTATCTTTATGATGCTCATTGAGTTTAATGCTTGACTTGTAAGAAAACAGGCGGAGATTTTGATGAAGGTATCAAATCTTCACCATCAAGGGTGGAATCGAGTAAAACAGCCAGTTGAAATTATTAACAGATTATTCTACATGAGTTTCAGACAGTCTCGGATTCAATATAGACCTGGGTATATAAGACGCTTAAATGAAGGCTATACGGTGGCTCTGAAATCTTTAACATTTAACCAAATTGGATATTTTTGGAAGTACATTGCGAAGGAGTTGAAGGGTTGTGAAATCGATATTCCCACTTCATACCGCTGATAGTCAATGTTCTACCCCTAGCCCAAACACCAAGCTTTCAAAACCGTTACCTTTTTTAGCAGCTGTCAAATTAGGTATTTTATTTCAACATGGACATGGCTTTATTACTTTCTTATTGTGGTGAGTCTCTTGTTGGATAAATTAGTATATTTCCCACACATACATCATAGTGTTAAAGTACACACGTATATATCATATATAT
>QKMV01002510.1:0-13159 GCA_003287335.1 Lednia tumana
GTTATTAACAGTTTTTTTAAAAACTATAGTGCTGAAATTAGTCAGGAGATATGAGTCTCAAAAAAGTAATAATGATATAACTAATCCGTATGAATCTGCATGTATATTTGCCCCTCCAAAAGGTCCGTAATGCGCCCCCCGTGCGTCCGCGCCAGCTAGATTGATGCCAGTTTTTCTAGTGGTAGAGCCGGGCCCTTTTGTTCTTATACTTCTAGAATAATGCTTCGTTTCAAAATCGCTCGTGTTTCTGACCCAATGGATTGACCTGTAGTCGTTGATCTGTGATATGCGCACTTTATCATGGTCCCCATCGGCAAGAAATGGGTGTTCAATAAACTCGTATGAAAAGCCTCGAGGGCACTGCAAGGAATAATTTTTCGTTTTTTTCTATAGAAACCAAAATTACTTTAGGGATATCTAATCCCTCGTGGTTAATCGAACGTTTCGTGAAATTTATCATATACCCCGTAGAATTTAACTGCCTTTCAGATTAAGTTTGCGCATTTTTAAAAAATCTTTATTTAGATTTATTAAAGACGAAACAGCTGATATGTTTATATTTTTTCTCTTTAGAAATAGAAGCAATGAATTTAAAATCTTGACGCAAGTGGGAGTTCCTAAATATGTCACGACGTTGCTGGTTACGGCTTAGCGTAGTCATTTTGAGACCCTACGTTGTACATGGCTTTTTAAGAAAAATTACCTTTTCATTTCAGTAAACTATCCCTTAATACCAAAGGTAAAAAAACCGCAGGAAAAAAAAGGTTTTATCAAAATAATGAAGTGTATTTAAATGAATACAGCCCAACCATACCATCTTCATGAAGTGTACAAGAACTCTCGTAGAATTGAAATGGCTATTAGGTAAAGTTTACGCCCTTTTCTAAAAATCATTCTTCGATTGATTGAAGGCTAAAATTGTAATTTTTAAATATTTTTAAGTTTATTAAATCAAAATAACGAGTTAAAAAAACTGACGCAAACGTTATCCAAAAGCAAATACAACTCTCCGGTAACTCATATGAATGCTTTGAAGTTGCTTCTTAAGGTTTGGCTTTAGTAATTCAAATGCACTGTCACCTTTTAATTGTTTTTTACCTGAAGGTGGAATATGACATGCGGACCAATTTTTGTATGCCTCTGCTAGCTCCACCGTCGAATATAGCAGCAATTTAAAAAGCGATATAATATAAGCGTAGAATAAAAGCGAAAGAGTTGGAGGTTAAAAAACAAGCTAGGTTTATTCCGAACCCATTTAAAAAAAAATTGCCCTAAATCTCCCACAAGGGCCGTCGTAAATGCTAATTTTTTTTTTAGATTTTTTTAGTTTTGAAACAAAACTTAATTTGGAAAAAGTGCTTCCTAATACACCATGTTTCTTATTTTGTCTACAACTTCCTAGCTTCCCATTATAAACTGTCTTCAACGATAGAGCCAGCAGAGGTATACAAAAATATATCTAACCAAGGTCTCTTGCGTGGCGTACCATGTTAATCCATACTACGCCAATTTCTGTCGAATGGACAATCCAATACACTGGATCCTAATTTGACCAATCAACTGCTCGAGGAGTTGATCACTCTTTCGCCGTTTTTCCGAGAAGTGCAAGACTAGTCCTAACGGGAGATCACGTTGGCCTCCGCTCACAGGACTCGAACTTCTCTACCTACCAACGCATGTGGTCGTTCATGGAGTCTGCGCGGCCCACGGTGTTCGCCGGGTCCAACGTGGAGGGCGTCGATCGCGTCCAGAAGGGCAAGGGTAGCTACGCTTTCCTCATGGAGTCCACGTCAATCGAGTACGTCATCGAAAGGAACTGCCAGCTGACCCAAGTCGGAGGTCTATTGGACTCCAAAGGATATGGAATTGCAATGCCTCCAAGTAAGTTACATGAAACGCCCACGTATCTTTTAGAAATATATTTGGATGTAAGTTTTATCGATTTGACGATCACAGTAGTCTCAGTGTTGGCACGAATCCTTAGTTATATGGACAACCCACATTGTATCCCCGTAACCAGCTCTCTTTTCTCGACCATTCTTGTTGTCTTCTCGCGAAAAGCATGCCGAGTCAGCTTGGAAGATTTTAGTGGCGTTAGCCAAACATTGAAAACAACCAATCGTTGATATAATCCGTCTCCAATGTCCTATCTGGTTCTTTTCTTTAGACTCTCCGTACAGAACTGCGATCAGTGGCGCCGTCCTGAAGTTGCAAGAGGAAGGCAAACTGCACATTCTGAAAACAAGATGGTGGAAGGAGAAGCGAGGCGGAGGCTCTTGTCGCGTGAGTTCCAAGAAAAATCACTCCGCTAGCTCCAAATGACCTTCTCCAGAAAATAATTACCTATTTAATTTCAATCTAAGCCCACACAAATAAAACACTATATTCGCTCAGCTGAACAAACATTGAGAACAGTTTATACGAAAAAGCCACGTAGTCTTGAAGGGTTGTGCAAGAAAGCCTATAGGGACCCTTGGATAGGGTGGCAAGCGTAAGTGAGAAATAGCTTGTAGTCCTTCCTTTAAGGGTTGTACAAGGAAACCTAGAGAGCCACTCACTCTAGCGTAGGGTGAAAAACTTAAAAACAATAGCGTTTAGTCTTCAAGGTTTTTACAAGAAAGGCTATTTCCCCTGTCAAAGCTAAGACTGTGTCCTTCGTGTGTGCTCGCGCAGGACGACACTTCCAAGAGCAGCTCTGCAGCGAACGAACTCGGCCTCGCCAACGTGGGCGGCGTGTTCGTCGTGCTCCTCGGGGGTATGGGCGTCGCCTGCGTCATCGCCGTCTGCGAGTTCGTCTGGAAGTCGCGAAAGGTGGCCGTCGACGAGAGGGTCAGTAGCTCTTCACCCAACAGTAACTCAAAAACAATATACAAGCGGAAGATAGCGTTCTGGGAGTGAACGAAGTTGCTACTTGAATTACAAACACATGGTACGTGGAGATCGAGTGTCTGGCTGTTGAAATAATATCGGTTTATTGCAGTGTTTTAGATACTAGGTTTCGTGCGAGCCAATCGAACGAAGACGGATATTGGACTGGGGACCCCGTTTTCCTCTTATCTTGGAACAAGTCGGGACAAACTGCGTCGTTCAGTTCCTAATTGCTGGTTCCTGCTTTGACTCTTTTTTGTTTCGCTCGCAGATTAAAGACGGCGGCTGAGTGCTTTCCTTTATACCATTGTTTTATTGTTTTCTTATCTCTTTTGTTATCACCTTTCATTCTTCCTATATAAAACCTAGTATAATCCTCAAAAATCCAGCGTCTCCAAAGAAGGCGCTGAAAAATAGACCCAGCCCCGAAAGCAAACTTTTTTCAAGATTTTATTTTAACTCCATTTTTCTATTCCCGTTTGTTGCAATCTTGCTTGGCGTGGTCCCGACCTTGACGTTGACGTGTGACGTAACAGGAAGTGAGTACCCGTGCTGTCACCCTATCCCAGGCAGGCTCTGACGTGGCTCACGACACAGACCACGTGACCACCCCCTGATCGACACCCCTCGAAACGACCGGGTGGGTAGGCCTATTCGGCTCGTTCGCGATCACCTAACCACATCGATCATCCGACTAACTTCATCTTGATCGGGGACGGAGCCAATTTTCCCGGCCGAGTACAGATTACACCGCAGTTTTCCATCCCGTGGGTGATTTACAACGAGGTTTGACGAACTTCGAGCCAATCAGCAATGACCTTTTTAACGCGCTCAAGCCGCTAATTGCCAGTTTCACCTTGCACTAATTATCAACTTGGATAAGATCACCTTTTTGAAGCGACTGCCATATAACTATGACAGCACACGTAAATGTGAAAATAATAAAATCATTTTTAGACTCATTATTTTTCCCAAACTTAGCACTAGTTTCAAGAAAAATGGCCCCTGAATAAGAAGACAGCATAAATTACGATACGTCGCAAAATATGTAGCGATTTTGACGTAGCATTCATGTACCCAGTTTGTGAATAGGTTTTTTTAATTATCTTGTTGCTCTGTCCACGGTAAATAGAGACCCTGTGTGTGCATTTATAAAAGGCAATTAATTAGTTGTATGTCGACCGAATTGACCCAATTAGACGGTAGTCAATAGAGACAACAGAGACTGATGGTTGATGACTGATGAGTGTAAACACGTTATGTGTCGGTGCTAGTCGGGCGAGGGTAATACTAATCAAGACATTCACTTTGCAGACGTCGCTGTGCAACGAGATGGCGTCGGAAATGAAGCAGGCGTTACGATGTCGATGTACTGCAAAGGCGGCGAACCGGCTCGACCCCGACGAGCCCCCCGGCCGCTTCGTGCCCCTAGAGCCCTACTCGCAATACGGCTTCATGGGCAAGGAGCCCCTCACATGAGCGCCCCTTTTGGACGTCGCGCTCTAGTCATAGGCGGACGCCATAGCGCCCTTTTTGGGACGCTTCTCTCTATTGTCGTATAATAGAGTTCTACACATCAGAAGCCACAGTTGTTATAGTTTCGGTGAAACGATCATGGATTAAAAGACATTGATGGTTTAAATTCTAAAAATAAGTATACTACTTGTAGATATTTGGTCAAATACCTTTTATCTCATACTTAAATATTCCAAGTAATATATATTGGTTAGAATATTTGTATGACGTTTGCTCTACTCAATAATATCATACGGTCAGAGAATTTAGTTTTTACAATTTTAGGTTAGAAATAATAGGAAAGAAAATTGTGTTTTACATTCCATTCATAAATCTTTACTGACAGGTTTATTGATCAGTTGATCCAATACTATTCGGGACGTTTATTGTAAACAAGCATGCTTATAAATGTGTACGATCTATATTTATGTCTTCCTTTTCCCTGTCGGCCTGAGTGCTGTTGAACCTAATATTTTCACATGCTGCTTTCTAGCCATGTAAATGTTTTCCGTACGTTTTTTTCATTTCGTGTACAAAATCAATACACAGCAGTAAAATTCGACGACTATTAACATAGTGTAAAAATAAGAACCTTTGCGAGGCATTGCGAAATCAATATAAAACGCTGTAAAACAGAAAACATGTTCGCAAGTATAAACCTACCTGTTGTAGGTACTTGTTTCTTGGTATGAGCGATGGTGGGGGGGAGGAGGGGAAATAATGATATTACCACAATACGGCGACTGTCAGTGCGACGTATCCACGCGGAAGTAGTGGGTTAGCGCTCTGTGAGTTCGATGCATAAATGCATATCCTATGCATTTTCGATGCAACGAAACGCGTGGTAAGAACTTAAACAAACATGAGGAACGGATTACTCTATTCTAGGTGAGTACAGAGCATTGGAATTCATTTCGGGGTAATTTAGGTTGTCTTGAACAAATGCCATTACCACATTGTCGTGGTTAAAATAGCGATGGCTTACTAGTCCCGTCATCGGCAATTATGGTATGAATCATCAAATCTCGCCGCTGCTCCTCTGCTATCGCAACATAGCAAAGCAACTGTGTGTAACCTACCTATCCAAGCGTAGCCTGCTGTACCAAATTACTTTGATTGATAAACAAACATATCGGGATATCCGCGATTCTATTGGGAAAATATGCTCTTGGTTATAACGTAAGAGTTCCCCGATGTTTGAAGATTTCAGTCTTTCGCATGGGCGTTGGAAATTTTTAAATATTTCTCTGGTTTTAATATCTGGAAGTAGATTGTGACGTCATGTAATTGATGCCATTGAGAAGTTACGTAGGCAATCATTGTCCTTTTTGTGGTGCTCTACCGTTAAGGTAAATTATGTATTATTATTTTTTTATCATCAGGATGTGGTGTCTTATAATTTTCGAAAAAAAACTCTTTGGCTAGGTTCAAGGATTTTGTAACATGCACGACAACTGATAAGCAAGTGCTAACGTAATTGTAATTACTGAATACTTTCTTTATGGAATAATCGTAACATAAAATAGAAACTAGTGCCGATAACTTGGACGTGGTAATGTGAACTGCTTATTGCGAAAGTCGCCAAGGCCTAGAAGTTATGTGAAATAATTAACATAGCTGTCTTAATTAAATTTGTACATGGATAAATTATAACAATGTGTAGGTAATAAAATACGATTTACTTTCAATGAGCAGTAAAATTATATGGGTGTTTTCTTATCGGTATCAAATGTCAAAGTTGATACGTCATAGTTGATGGTGTTCTATAACAATAACGCCATTTAGTTTGAAATCATTCGCATGGAAACATTGTTTTCACAATTATTTTTGAACTGTCACTTTGACACATTTATAGGCAAATTTTCATTTTTTTCAGATTGCATGAAGTTGCTAGCTCCCCTGTTGAAGATGTTCCTAAGATTCTTCAGTCCGATTCCCAAAGATCCTGACGCCAAGGCAGTGGGCAATTCCTTGTTCTACTGCTGCCACCACCACCCCGACTTGTCGGCCGATTGCGAGGTGCAGAGTGATATCGTCATGCCCCACACAGGGTCAATCCCGAGCACGCTCTTGCCAGGCCGGGTGATTTCCATTTACGGCTACATTCCAATCAAAGCTAACCAGTTTACCGTCGCGCTAACGTGTGGCCCAACGGAGAAGAGTGACATTGCGTTCAACTTTGCTGTTAACGTCTTCTCGTGCAGTTATGTCGCAAGAAACTGCCGGATCAGGAATAAATGGGGTAAAGAGGAAAGTGCTATGGGGCAACACAATAAATTCCATCGCGATATGGAAGTGAACATAGATATTTTTACATTAGATTCTGCGTTCTATGTAGCCGTCAATGCGCGGCACTTCGTCAAATTCAGACACCGCGTTAGTCTTTCCCAAATTGACACGTTGGTAATTACTGGCGACATGCAAGTGAATTGGATAAAGCATGGTGTGGCAGAAGTGTACCCTGATGTTTGTCCGGTGAATCCTCTTCCCTACGACGACGTCGTGGGGCCTGACCCACTGACGGGCGTTGAAGAGGAACTCCGTGTCCCATTCATCGGAAAGCTTTCGGGAAATCTCCGGCCTGGAATGGAGTTGGTGATAGAAGGAAAAGTGGAGCTGCTGCCTTGCATGTGAGTCATTCAGGGGGAAGGGATGAGCTTCCCGTTCGATGTTTCGGAATACCTCGATGCAATTATGTAGCCAGATCATGAGATCAGGTTTCAGTTTGAATTTTAGTGTGCCATCTAAAATTGATGAGGTGGATTTAGTATTTACCACTGCGCTCTTTGTATGTGTTGGAGGAAAATTCTCGTCGCATGGTGATGACGTTTATTCCGCTCAGTTCGAGAACGATAAAATTTTCCGTAAGGATAAATCTAGGAAATGTTACATTAAATATTTTAATTTATAGAGAGCTGTATTTTGCGCAAACATTTTTATTCCAAGCACGGTAGCCGTGCTGTTATAGAGGACATGCCTTGCAGTCAGGAGGTCCCACATTCGATCCTAATGACCAGCGTTCCTCGCTGTGGTTTTTCGTGATTTCTCACAACGTTCTGGGCAAATGCTGGGATTCTTTCTCTACTAAAAAGATACGGCAGTCTCCTTACAAGCTCACTTTCCCATTGCTGACCCCTTCAGTCAAGTTGCATTCAGCTATGGAGCTGCACGGGAAAGAGGGAAAAAACCAACCCGGGCCCGAGCCGGGTCTTCACATGTGCAATAGTTAGAAAGATAGAAGGAAAACGAAGCAGGAAAAACGTGCTTCCTGTCCGGAATACGAACCCGGGACCTCTCGAGTACCAGTCGCGTGCTCTACCGCTAAGCTACCCGGAAATACGTTCTCCCTGCCTCGCCGGGTAGGGAAAGGAGTCTCCGAAGAGAAGAGGCCGAGCGACTCGTACTTTGGACGAGTACATCGCAACGCTGATAGCGCGATCGCTGTCCACGGAGCACGAGTCAATTCCCTCTCACAAGATGCGTTGCGCTGTACTCGTCCAAAGTACAAGTCGCTCGGCCTCTTTTCTTCGGAGACTCCTTTCCCTACCCTTATGGAGAACGTATTCCCGGGTAGCTTAGCGGTAGAGCACTCGACTGGTACTCCAGAGGTCCTTGGTTCGTATCCCGGGTAGGAAGGACGTTTTTCCTGCTTTGCTTTCCTTCCATCCATCGCTTACTACTTTAAGCTCCGTGAAGCCATGTTCTCATTTAGTAAAATGTTGATTACCAAATAACTGAGCAAGAGCTTTGGTGATAATCCTCCATCCCCAATTTATTGATAAATCTTTCAATTAACTCATAAATGTACGGCCACCGTATTTTAAATTGACTGCACCGAACCGATAGATTTTATCAACTTTTATACAATTTGCTTCGTTATAGTAACGAACATTTGGTTTAGAATGTTTACCTAAGTTCCAGTCAGGACATTGCCTACAGTCAACTAGAAACCTTCCAAAAAAATACATTATCGTGATTTTGAGCGACGAATTAACCTCTCGTGGTCTTGGTTCTCACCGAAGGTTCTACGTGAGGATACAGAAAGGACAGAACCACTGGCCTCCACCCAGCATCGCGTTGGCCATCAACCCCCGGTTCATGAAGACCAAGACGGGCCGCAGCGAACTCGGCCTCAACTCGAGGAACAACGGCGCTTGGGGCAGCGAGACCATCGTGCCGAAATATGTCTTTAAGCCGGGAACTAAATTCAAACTGTCGATAACGGTGGTAGACGACAGCTACATGATTGTTGTGAATGACACGCTTTTGGCCTATTACAAGCACACGTTACCGCCCGAAGAGATTGCAGAAATGGACACTATCACCGTCAAAGGATGCGTATTCATTTATAAAGTTTACTTGAATTAACCCTACCGATTGTATACAATGTGAAAATCACCGACAGTAACGATACATCCATAATTCAAAAGTTTTTGCTGCATTCGTGTAACACTAAATCAACATGCTTTGAACTCTAGAAAATCACAGCAATTTTTAGTGATTATCAACTTAATAACTTGTAAAAACAGCGCTAACAAGAAATTTTGGCGAGCACTTTCAAACAAGTTTTCAATTTCACACGCTCTTTATCACTAAACTCACACTAATGGGTCTCAATCTAAATTATATCGGGAGACACAATATCTCAGTTAAAAACACATTTCATTGCGCAACATCGCCCAAGTTCGGGCCATCTAAATTTATCCACCAGACTTGGAGGTTCGCGCGCCGTGCGCATGTGCCGAAGGGGGCAGGGAGCCAAAACGGCGACGGCTTTTGACACAGTTGACACGGTTGTTGGACCTGGACCCTACGCTCAGCGCCGTCGTAAGTAGCACCCAAATTCATAACCAGCTACGTCTAAGCTTATTAAACCAAAAGAACGCATTATTTGAATCAAATCGGCGTCGATTAGCCAGGAAATTATAGATTGGGATAACATTCCATGAGTTGGCCAAGTCAACATTAATAGCATGAAGATTTTCCGAGTGATGCTGCATGAAGCTTTCCGAGTTTCCTCTGGAATGTGATGCACCTGTCTAGCTCCGAAATGTTTTGATGGCGGCCATCGATGTAGATTGATTTCAATTTTCAAGTCCCCTTCAAGACCGACAGTCAAATCAATTTGTGTGCGACTGTTAGGATTCCCTCTTTGGAGTCAGTTTCTTTACCGAAGACGCTCACCTTCGTTGCAGATGAGAAATTAACAGGGGTCGAAACTCAGAACGATGTTTCTGCCGATATTGCTCCTGTGCGCTCCGGGCGTGCTGGCTCTTCAGGATGTGATTCGAATTGGAGGACTCTTCCACACGATGGAGGCGTCGCAGGAACTTGCCTTCCGGTATGCGGCGGAAATGATCAACGCCGATCGGGCCATTTTGTCAAACCACACGCTGATGACGCACTACGAGAAAGTGCCTGAACATGACAGCTTTCAAGTGTCAAGAACAGGTAATTAATGGATAGCCTAAAATACAAAGAACGTTCACAATTAAAAGGATACAAAATTTATAGCCAAATACACGGCTCGTATTTATTTGAAGAATTTTAAAATCACTTCAAAAATACCTGCTTACTCGAGGACTCGAACCCCGGATCTTTTGCTAATATGGCAACTGTTCTACCACTGAGCTAAGCAAGATACCACGAAAGTTGTCACGAAATAATTGTACCACGAAAATATTCACGAAATATTTGTACCTTGCTTAGCTCAGTCATGTAGGCATCGCGAGATCTCGCGGGTTGTGTTTAAGATTAAATGCGTGCCTATCGGGGGAAACAGAAATTACGTAAGACAGTCGTGGCTCCAGGTGTCGTGAAAATCCGATGATCAATGGACCACTAGCGTTCCAGAGGCGATCAACATTGGGGGATTTTTAACGCGATAAGAAAAGCATTGTCCCCCAACGTTGATTGACTCTGGGATTCCTTGATCACTAGTCGTCCATTGGGTTGATCCGCTGAAGCGAAAGCCATTAGCGACCAGCTGCAAAATACAACGGGTGTTTTGATACAATTTCACAATCAGGCCGTCAGTGGCAGAATTTCCAAAGTTTTATCAAAAGATATCTTGATGATACTAATAACAATTGAAACTATAAAAATAGTAATATATATGACAGGGATGAAACTTTTAAAGCAAATTACACGGCTAGTTATAATTTTAAGAATATTTAAATCACTTCAAAAATACCTGCTTACTCGAAGATCCTCGAGTTTTGAAGTGATTTTAATATTCTTAAAAGTAATATTTATCTTGGAGGAAATATGTGTAACAACACTTAAATGCAAGCCTATTTATCTGATATACGTCAAACACTTTGTAAAATGATAATGGCTTACGAATACCATGTTGCCAAAATGTATAAGATAGCAGCTTGCGCGCTTTCTGACCATGCATTTCCCACCGTACAGATAGCCGCATAGCGTACATAGGCTAGTCGGCGAATGCACCTCATATTCTTCCTCTAGAGTCTAGACAGGTAATCGGAGACTCTTGCCGAGGTGACATAAATGTATATCAAAGCAGGCTGATAAACGATACACGAGAAACGTTGCAAAGGGTCTACTTAATACATTTGAAAACTAAGTCATTAGGGTGGTAGAAGCAATAACTCTGACAACCAATGTTAAGCAGAGGGGAAACCAACCCCCTTCGTTACAAATGTATCCAATTATTTTCTTTTCGTTTGATTCGTCTAAAATACAGCTGGTAAAAGTATTAAATTCTTAAGACTCATGTCTTCTACCTAATTACAGCACTAGTTTTCAAAAAAACTGTTAGTAAATAGGTTTCACTGCTGAGAACTTCTAACAAACAAACTTTCAACTTTTCGCTAACTATATTGAAAGCTCAGCAGTGAAACCCATTTACTAACAGTTTTTTTGAAAAGCTGGTAAAAGTCTTTATTCGCAAATAATGTGTTAAAGAAATTCTATAGACTCGTATCTAGTTTATAATCTTAGCACGCGTTTTCAAAAAAAGTGTTTTACAAACTGGGTAAAAATGCTAAAAAGTCCACTAAAACATTCCCAAGGTTTCACGAAATATTACATTCACCTCAGAAGCCCCTGAAGAAGTGGACGGAATAGTTCGTGAAACGTTGGCAATCTTTTAGGGGACTTCTCAGCATTTTTACCCATCTTGAAATGTGTTTCAAGTTTGTTCAAAGGAAACAAAAATTTTCCTGTGTTAAGTTTTATTTTGTCTGAAGTGTTGTTTAGTTCTCTTCTAATTAACCGGTGTGGTAAGTGTGGTTGCTTTGCCACTATAGTAGGCTGCAAAAATTCGTGTAACCTCAAAATATGCAAATTTTCCAGCTCTCTGCTCGCTGCATCAGCTCAGTGGTCGGCTTATGAGGATAGTGAAAGGTCGGCTGTCCTTAAAACTGGAGAGTGGCTTTGTTTCGTCGATCTAGAGGTTCCGTCACTGACACTTTTTATCTTCCACAAAAGCTTAAAACATTAAGAAAAAAAAGTGTGTTACATGTTTGTTCGGTAATGCTCTGTTGGGATCTATGTGTTGTCCTAAGAAGGACCGGGGCGTTTGCCAACGTTTCGCCCACGGTGGCGTGTGCATCATCAGGGGTGTTGTGGAGGCGAACGTTGTTGCGACGAACACCCGCGCGGCTGCCGCTCGAACCAGGCAGCAGTAACCTGTGCCTGACCGGAGTCAGAAAATTCCAGCAGTCTCGGACTCCGATTGGCCAGTTACTGAAGCACCGAGCAGTCGGCATTAAAGCAGCAACCATCAGCTGCGCCTCCACAACACCCCTGATGATGCCCACGCCACCGTGGGCGAAACGTTGGCAAACGCCCCAGTCCTTCTTAGGACCACACATAGATCCCAACAGAGCATTACCGAACACACAAGTAACATTAACTCCTGGCTCTGAACCACTCCGCCTTACCAAAAAAAGTATGTTGAGAAATGACAAATAAAGGTACCTGACTAAACCACAACCCAAAGGTGCATATAGCCTAGCCTCCAATAGTTCCCAAGCACTGCTTAAATGATACACTTTCAAAAATTCATAGCTCCAAGAAAATTAAACATTTGGACACCAAATCATGTCAGGTATTTCTTTTTACTCTTCCTCCGTGCACTTATTCTTTTTCAGGATTTTTAATCAGTTTTTACGACATAAAAAGTGTCAGCTACAATCAGGGCGCGTAAACCTTCGCAAACATACCTAGCCAGCCGTCCCCAGCTCTCTTAAGACATTGTGCTTGCTATGGCATTGACATTGACTATGACTTGCCCTCGACGTCAGTGTGTAAGCTGCTGGGCATCGGCGTGGCCGGGATCTTTGGACCGCAGTCCGGCGATACTTCGGACCACGTGCAATCCATGTGCGATACCATGGACGTGCCACACATAGAGACGCGCTGGGACGTGCGCCAACGCCGCCAGGACTTCCTCGTCAACCTTTACCCCCACCCAGCCACGCTGTCAAGGGTAAGATATCAATTTTCAACCACTACACCCATCCAGCTTCGCTGTCACACTGTCAAAAATAAGACTTAAAGTGTTCAATCTCTCTTTATTTTGTTTGTCTCTGCAAATAATATAGTTAACGTAAGGTGGCAGTTTGATATAAAATATTTCTGAGCCTCGTAATATCAAAAACAATTCTATGTTCTTCTAAATTTATGCAGTTCTTATTTCTCTCCCTCGAACACATTATTTTCCAAACCATTCCAATCTCTCCCCGTTCTTTTCAAAAACGCTAACTTTCCAACATCCTTTTGTGTTTTTTTATTAACGTAAATTAAT
>QKMV01002511.1:0-13007 GCA_003287335.1 Lednia tumana
TAAGGTTTAAGATTTAAGGTTTCAGTTAAAAGTTTAAGGTTAATTACAGTATTAAAAACCTTCTATGCTAAGCACTCGTAACTGCCTATTTTAATAATCTTCTGGGACTATTTTTAAATTTTCATAATTCTTTATTAAAAATATACCGGGCTGATTTCTCTCACAAACTACCCAGTTCTATCACAGGTTTTGTTCTAAAAAAGTTTGCAGGGATGGTAAAAGTTTCTCAAGTCAATCGATCCTTTTGAAAATCTTACGGAACTTTTTCTGGACGTATTTGCTTTTTATAAAAAAAAAATAGCATACCGATTTTCTCTAAACCTACACAGCTCTATGCTAGAACCGTCTGCAGGGATGGTCAACATTTTAGGTCGATTAGATTTTGCCTGTCAAGAGGACACAAACAAACAAATAAACAACAAGCAGGAATGAAAGCAAGGAAAGTTCCGTACCACGTGTCAGTTATGTGTAGACGAATCACTCGCTCGATAAGTGCTAGAGTTTTGTTTTTACTGCACATAAGACATATCACTATCAGCTGTTTGGACTTGAAGACGATTCCGCACGAGCAAATGACGGGAAATTTAACGGCCTCTGACCCTTTTCTCGAACATTTGTTGAGGAGGCTTTGAGATGTGAGGGTCCGCAAAGCAAAGCCCATTGCAGCACAATGAACGCTAGCATATATCTGGATATGCTTTGTAATAATGGTCGGTACCGATTGCAAAGTTTGTGATAGTCTTTGCTTCAGTTAGGAGTGCACGGATTTTGAAACGTTTTAATCCTCGCACTTGTAAGTATCCATGTTAACATCACGAACATATTATCTATCAGAATTGTTGGGTCTATGTTGTCAAATATCTCGTAGACCAAGTGCAACCCTCACGTGCCATATTGCTACACCTATAATTGATGGGTTGGGAAGGCAATTTGGTATTTGGCAACACAGCTCTCTACTCGAGTCAGTGAACAAGTCAAAACGGGTATAAAACCGGAAACCTGTCAAATAAACATTGATTTCAATAAAGATAGTAGTTAACCTACTCACAACTCAGTAGTCAACCTAATCACCTCTAATTCTGCGCACACCTAGCTAAAGCAAATACTATACCCGCAAATAAAAACATAGAGTAAGTTGTAATGAGTTTCAATGGAGCAAACGTGATCTATTATCTCTTTTATCGACCACTTTATGATACCAGTCTGAGACGTGTACCTAACCATAAAATGCAGAATTATGTGTCAAATTATCCCATATGCGCGGCTCATGTTTGGTAAAATCTAGTCTCTTTCTAGTTCCTAGGGACTGTAGCACTGACACGCAATGTTTTTACAAGCACATTTTCTTGGGTCATAAAAAAAATACTACTTTGAATTCTCTACGATCATAGACCTAATCATAATGAACAAGTTAATAATGTATCGCGTTGAGTGCGGCTGTTTGATAGGTACTCGAGCTTTTCCGGGTTGCAGGTTTACGATGTCCCACGAACAGTGTTGTGCTGATGTGAATCAAACCCATTTACCTTCTGATTTCTACATGGTTTTATTTTGTGTCATACTATCACAACCCAGTTTCAAACACGCGAGCTTGATGGGTATTTATAAAATCATTGCGGTTTCTAGGTGAAAACTTTATTATTCAGTTGGATTAGTATGAAAGTGCAGTGTGCACTGACTCAAAACTATCGTGCATTTCGTATGCAAATTTAAGTCCCAGACGAACGACCTATAAGTAGAAGGTAACTGCCCACACTAATTAATTAACACCTATCACGAACGTCTATATATGTTTATAAGTTTGAATCACGATTCACAGCAGTCTTAAAATTAACTAATTGGTCGGAAATAGCGTTCTTGTTGTATTGAGACAGATGTTTGAAGCTATTTGAATAGAGAGTTCAAAGCATTTCTATACGCTCCAATAAACTTCGAGCCAAACTTCCCGCTGATCGGCTACCATGTTTGTGGTTGACTGTAATTTCCCATGACGATTTTATTAGAACGCCTGGCCATTTCTAGATCTTTTGCCGTTTCTGAATGTTGAACTGCCTCGATTGTACACTATACAACATTGGTCGTCCCCCAAATATAATTTCTGCCAAACTGTTCACGGTCTTGTCAAATATAAAACACAGCCTACCACTTTTGAAATACCAGCAGTCCTGAAGATTGTTTCATCGAAATGTTACTCAATACAATCAAACGAATGAAGTAATAAAGGCTTAATTTTTTGTTAGGTGATTGCAGAAGAAAAGTAAACGCATAAATACAGCATCAATGTTTAGTTCAAGTCTTCAAAGGTGGTTTAAGAAAGCCTATGCCTCTACGCTAGGTTGGAAGGTTTGTCAGAAAATAGTCTGTATGTAAACGTAAAATGGCTGTTCAGACTTTGCAAGGCGGAAATTCAGAAAAAATTATAAATGGATCGAACAGTGTCGTATTTTTTTTCCTCGTCAGTCATTCTCCTAAGCCTAGCACTAGTTTTCAAAGACTCGGTTGACTAACTGGATAAGTTTTAGCGATTAAACTTCGAAAATTCATTACCCAGTTTGTAAAACAGTTAATAATAAAACAGTGGTAGCGTTTATTCCAAAAATGGGTAGGCCTACAAGATCAAACCATAGCGCAAGGCTCGTCATAGCATGGCATTTGCTTACCTTCAGGAGCCTGATCTCCCTGAGCGCGATCTTCCTGATGAGAGGGTCATCTTCCGACTCTACGAACTTCTTGATGGCGACGATGTGTCCCGTGTCTCTGTTTCGACATTTGAACACGAGGCCATAGCTTCCTTCGCCCAGTTTACTCAGTTTCTCGTAGCGTTCCATGAGGCGAGAAGACGCTCTCGATCTGAAGAGGGAGAAACAGGATCACACCAATCAGATCATGGTGCCAACATTCCCCAGGAGGTCAAACGGTAAGCTATAGGTGTGTTACCAAGAATCTGAACCAGAAAAACTCTTTCGGCAGCGATATTCCCCTGCAAGCAGCCCTCAGAAGCGGTCACATGTGTTCCTAGAGGCTGAGGGGAATATGGCCACAAAACGAGCTTTTTTGGCTCAAATTCTTGGTCACCCAGCTAGCCGGAAGTTTAATCTTCTCTGAATGCAGGCTCCATGATCAGACTATCAAGGTACAACGCATGGAAATGGAGCCTACCGAATTCATCCAAGGCGATAATCGGGGTACCGTACCTCTCCATAAGATAATGCCTTAATTGAATTTTTCTTAAGCTTACCACACTAGAAGAAGTGGTAAAAACAGTTAAAAAAAACTTCCTGAATTGGTCCAGAGCACTAATGGCGATACAAATTGAGTTTTAAAACTTTACTACGCGTATGTCTTGTGATTAATTATTCAAACACTTGTATTCAACACGTATTGACTGTTGTCTGCTGATAAGCGTGACAAGAAAGCCTGCACAGATTTGGAACCAAATATGTTTAGCATGTTTTAAGAGGTGCATTTTTGCTATAGCACGCCTCAGATGTAGCCGTTTGGCCCTTGGAAATCTTATGGTAACAAGACTGCAATGGTCATGTTCGAATTAATCACTGCCAATGTGATAGAAAAACATTAAGCCTATTTGAAAACTGATATTTAAAATATGCCTATGGGCTGTATATTGAGGACTGCAAATTATGAGGTAATTGGTGACGGTATATTCAATCCTCAGTATTTACGCCACCGTGGAAGAATTGCCTCAAAAATGGCTAACGATTCAAGTTGCAATAGAAACGCTAGCGCCAAAGCAACGCATATAGATCATTGAAGATTTTTGAAAAATATGTGCGTCGGGCTCCGGCAGTTTGGGCCTCCTGCGGCGATCAGATTGCCTCGCTGCTTCACGATCACAGTCCAAAACAAGGTGCGAAATAGCGAGTCATTTCTCTTGAACTGGCAAATATTTCCCAGCACTCGTGGTTCTAACCATTTCCTGGATAAACGTCGCCTATTGGAATTTGTTTCAGTGATTTCAATTTAAAAAAAAAAGGGATAAATGGGTGAAAAAATTATATTTGTGACATCTAAATATTGTGCTTTTATCAAGGTAAAAAAGCGTGCAAATCTGGGCACTATTACTTTTCGAATCAATCCCGGGGGCAGGGACCCCAATTTATCGCAATGACCTTGTCTTCGGACAACATTTTTTTGGTAATTTGGTCATTTCCATTTAATTCTATTATAAGTCTGTTCATAAATATGTAACAAAACTATAGCCAAATCGTTCTAAGCATTTCCTGGGAAGGTATGACATTTTCAGAACAGTTTTTATATACATAACACCAGGTTGTTATGCCAGACCAAGATTACGCCATGCAAGCTTTTCCTCTACTTTCATTTGTAAGTTGTAAATATTACACTCACGCCAAAGTTATTATATTTAGCTCACATTTACATCCGACCGAATTTCCAACATTACTTTTTGTATACATAATTCACATCGGTGATTGATCGCACAGCTATTTGGCAAATATAATAATGCACGGTTGTTACCGAAAGCTTTGTGCGAAACCCTAATCGACGCGCGATATAGCGACCTCTGACATTTGCGTGCGATCATCGTTGACTCGGAACTTTGACCAAAAAAACTTGAACCAAACCAATGAGCAATGATATTCCACGATTCCTTAGGTATAACGTACGCTTTATCGAGCCGCAATGCAGGCTCATTTGCATGTTGCTTGGATAATAACTACCGGACACTGGTCAGCATAACACCGGCTAGACGGGGATCAATAGTTTGAAGGAAGAAAATTCGGTCGATTTGATTCCAACGAACGCAATGTACAAAAGAAAAGCGTAGGCATTGACGTCAATGCCGAGACTTGTAAGTGTGAATAAATTAGAAACTTACGCAATGTGCTGAAGTTATAAGCACGTGAAGTTCGTTTTATTTGAAACGCCAAGGCAAAGAAACATAAATGTGTCGGGTTTTATACAATTCTAATTTTAGCTTCTAGCACTGATCGACTGTATTTGGCCACTTTTGAGTATAACGCTTTTTGAAACTCATTTTTGTTGGGAGACCTCTGTCTACATGACTCATTCACGTAACCATTTCAAGTGATTTGATGGTACGGTACATTATTTCTGGGTACACTCGTTCAGTGGCGAAGCGTGAGTCTGTCAACTGGGGAGACAGAAAATGTTTTCAGATGTGTGCGACAACCACACACATTTGTGTACCTAGATCGTGAAATCATTCCAGCTTTCTTACCTTCATAGATTTCGTGAACTTTATTCTCTCCCCCTTTGTGGATTAGTAAATTTCGCGTGAATTTGATTCAAACGCAAAAAAAACACTTTGTAAATAAAAAAGAAGCTACAACGTTAAGAGCAATAGAGCAATTGCCATGTAAGCAAGAGGTCCGGGGTTCAAGTCCTATGAGTAGGCAGGTATTTTTGATGTGATATTAATATTCTTTATATTAATACTAGCCGTGTAAAAATGGCTTTAAATTTGTAATCCTTGTCAAGCTACAATTTTCATTACAAAACGTAATTTCTCCTGATGTTTAGGGTAGACAGTGTCTACCTTATCTCTCCTGACACTTCGCCACTGCTCGTTTAATATTTTCAAAAAGTCGCAGCGTTTCGGATACAAGAACGCCAATTCCTTCGTCAGGTGAAAATTTCTAAACTAGAAATTGACAATTTACGTCGACGACCACACTCGATTTCAGCTCCATTATCGCTGCCAGTATGTCAGAATAAAAATTCCTTTGCAACTGGATATCGAAGAAATACCAATGCCCGCCCTCACCTACCTACGATGCGTCGAACGTAAGTTTCTAAATTAAACATTCTCTGCGAGGAATTTTCACCTGAATAAGCTGAATGCGTTCTTGCATTTCGAAACGTTGCGACTTTTTTCAATGGACTGAACGAGCGGATTATCCAAAAATTGTTACGTTAGGTATGATGCATTTTTCCCCGCTGTTGTCGCGAATTGTGGTAGCCAGATAAGCTTAGTATTATAGTATGAATAAGATGTAAGCAGGGGATCACGACTCGGAAAACTGGGCTGCTACTGTAGGTACAGTTTATCTTTACTAATCGGTGGTCTTTCTCTTAACAAGAGGTAGTAAGACACTTATTTTTAAACACGACCTTATACAATTCTTTAGACTAAAGTCTATACCTCTCAATCTTAGCACTAGTTTTCAAAACAAATGATTTACAAATTATCGGTGTGTCTGTGTTTTCTGTCCGAAACGTTTTAGTTTACCCTTCGAGAAGTGAACAGCATAGTGTACGAAAAGTTGGGAAAGCTTTAGTAGATGTATTAGCATTCAAACCCAGTTTTTACATCAGTTTATATGAGATCGCGATAACTCGGCATTGTTTTTCAGCCAAAGTTGCAAGTTTGTCAAGAAATTAGCGAGATACTCTCGTGCTACGTTGTCGCTCGGAAAAGTAAATGCTTTCCAAATCTATGTTTACTTTTCTCTCCAATCCAATCACAACCCTGAACGCTTTCTGGGCCAGGGCTAAACATTTCAAGCTGGCAAACTTCGTGCCAAGGTTAAGAAAATTGGCGCTAACACGCCAATGTCATGATAATTAGAGGTAGAGAAATTTGGGCATTACTGTTGACAGTGCTAGGGTAATACAAAGGTTTATTACTAGTAAGGTATTGGTAGGGTTGGTAGGTATAACCTTAGGTAAGTAATTATACCTTATGTTAGGTAGTAACAAGGGTAATGTAACCCCTTAGGTTATGTAACACGTATTGGGTAATAACCCCTTTGGTTAGTAACCGTAGGTTAGGTGGTAACTATAAAAGGAAGTTACCTTGCTAAGGATGTAACCGTAGGTTACTATCTGTAAGCAAGGTAGTAACTGCGGTCAATTGACAGTCATAGATAGAAGCCGTAGGTAGTAAAATAACCTTAGTAGTGCTACTATTCTAACCTTAGATTCTAAATTAAAGGAGTAACCTTAAAGTTAGTAACTTTAAATACGCTAGTACATGGTGTTAGGTTTAGCTAGTTTGGTGCTATAGTTGGTGCTAAAGTAGTGCAAGTATAGTAACTTTGGTGTTAATACTCTATTATTCATCACGTGTTTTAGTTACAGAGACTTTACGGAGGACCTGTGAGCTCTCTTCAATTGCTCGTTGAATTTTCACCACCTTTGACAACATCACCTTTAATTTGAAATCACCGTCTAAACTCCAAAGACGAAAATACGAACCAACTTGTTGGACTACAACGTAAAAAAAATCAATTTCAATCTACATGCGTGGAAAACTACAAAATCAATATGAGTTCTAGCTTAGTGCATTATACACATATACATTTACCCTTTCTAAACACAAAACACCAACACAAATACATACACAAGATATCTACTTAATTATCACTGCTGATTAAAATAGAAACAAATCATGCATTGACCCGAATAAATACGCGTGTGTTCGTGTACAACGTGACCACAATGAAATCACGCACACGATAGCGTGTGATTTCACTGTTGACAAAATTACCTCTGAGGATCTTCCCTATTCCTCCTCCACGTGAACATATTCTGGAGCACAGGTTACCTGCGTGGTAGCAGCGGTAGGTTGTTGCCGAAAAGCCAGAGGCGGCTACGGTCTGAGAGCCATCTCTCCATCCATACGTCTCGACGCCCGCTAGCACACTGACCGGCGTCGCGGCGCCGACGTGCGGCGTCGAATACGTCGAGCTACAGTTGGTTCAGGAAAAGGTGAAATCTGAAACATGGTCGACGTTGACGGTCTTTGTTGCGCACATGGGTGTTCACAGGGTTCTAGACTTGTGTCAAGACATGTTTTTCTCTACATTCGTCGTGCTTTAGTTTATTCGGGCTCATCCGGCTGACGGCTCGCGGGTCCAAGTCCGGCCCGCGAAATGATTGCTATTTGACTGCGAGGAATTTAAGTAACCGTGATTTGTAAAAACAATATTTGCACACAGTTTTAAGAAAACTAATATTAAAATTTGAAGAGTAGGTATAAAAACCACTTCAAAAATATCTGCTTACTCGAGGACATAGAAAATATAGATTCAATCATATCGAGGATATAGATTAAAATCACTTCCAAAATGCCGTATCTTGCTAAGCTCAGTAATAGAGCAGTTGTTATGTTAGAAAAAGGTCCGGGGCTCGTGTCTTCGAGTAAGCAGATATTTTTTAAGTGGTTTTAATATTCTTAAATAAATACTTGCCATGTATTTGGCTTTAAATTTATATCCTTCTCAATATTAAAATGATCTGTTTTCATCAAATCATCACCTTCCTTTAGTTAACTATCAATTTCTCCTCGACTTATTAATCTCAGCATTTAAATTGACTTAGTCATTCCCAAACGAGGAAATATGTTTAAAAAGTTTTGGATCGCCAAGAAATCTAAGATAAAGACAGCGGATTGAGCTATTGGTGCATGTAGTTGAGTGCACTGCATTGATTATTTGTGTATACGAATGGGGGTTTATTTAACAACCAAAACTCAGTAATATGTCAAGGAAAGACGTGACTTTCAAAAATAGCCTGGTGCGCAATTGGTTGTAGTTTTCCATCCCCCAAATATGTAAGATTCAGCGTGAGGGGTCATTATTTAAATCAGACCAATAATCTAGTGGCAAAAGTGTGCACTGAAATCCAAAAATGTTGCCTGCAGTGTAGTGCATAAATCAGGCTGAAGACATGAAAATTTGTAGGAAAAAATGACAGATTTACCCCCAAGTCGATCCTTAGAAGAGGTCCTGCTGACACCCATGCCGTAAATATTAGCTGTCAAACATTCAGTTTCAGAAACTAAATTCTTGCACGCTAGTGGACGCCGTAGCAAGTGTTATTCTTAGGTTGAATAAAGTGTATATCATAATCGATCAAAAGGGGAGGAAGTTTCTAGCATGAGACTGGTTAAAACTGGGTAGATATTACGATAAAATAAAATCGAATTGTTAGATTTTAGATTAAATGTGGGTTCCGGGTTTTAATGTATTCTCGTATAAATATTTCTTTTTCAACGGATGGCAGCTTAAATTGGAGGGTTGGGAGCTTTGGAAAGGAACGCTGGGCAAATATTAATAACTCATTCCTACGCATCAGTACGGGAATTTCCTTCTCCTTTCAACTAAGTTTGACGTTCAAAAAAACCGATTATAATTTGGTTTCAATTCTAAAAATCCATGTTAACTCCTAACGTTTCGTAACATTTCCTCCTTACTTCTACAGGGCGAAAAATACTGAAAACTAGTTCTGAAAACGCATGTTAATCAAGTGCTGAGATTAGGAGCTAGACATGAGTATAAAGAATTGTTTAAGTTTCACGTTTTTCTTCAGTTTGAGTGGGAAAATTCGGGTTGAAATAATTTTGAAAAAGTTCATTAAAATAGTTTTCGAAAAATCTATTGCAATTTTGCTTTCTGCCTCTTCTCAAAGAAAGTCGAATGGAAGTTCCTGGAAAATCTGAGTTTATCTTGCCCATGCAAGCTTGATACTAAAAGTAAAATCAACATTTTTAATGTTTTTTTTTTCTCTGATTTGAAATATTTTGACGAAGCCAAAAGTTTGTTGGCCCTGAAATTGCTTCTTCTTCTTCTATCTTACATGCGCTCAAATAGATTGAATTGTCCCAAACAATAAGAGAAGCGTTCCATACCTATAAAATGTAGGCATAATCTGCAATAGACAACTAATTTCCCATGCAATATAGTACACATATATTTAACACAATTAAAATCTAAGATTCCAGAAACGTATTCTCAAGGATGATCTGGAAGGGTTCAAAGTAAAACAATAACAACCCGAAATTAAATAACGATCTAATCGGGCTCCTTTTTATTCCTTACATTCTTACATTTTGTATTATACTTTCGGTTTCAGCACGGATTCAGTTGAGCTCACTGTTTCTTTGAAACACTCACAACATTTGCAAATACATATTATGTTAATGAAACGATGATACGACAAAAAATAATAAAATACTAAAAAAAATATTACTCTATTTATAAAAAAGAGATGCGTTTACGGCGTTTATGTACAATATGTAAAATGTGGTTGGATGACACGTCACCGGTCAGTGGTCACGTGCTTTGTAGTCGTGCCATCATTGGCTGAGTGGCGCTGATTCTCACAAGTCTGCGAAAAACAACATTTTTTGTTGTAGAACACTTTTTTGTAAATATCTAGATGACCCAGCCATCTCCAAAACTGAGGGAACACAAACACATACACAACAAATACCGACTTTTAATAGACAATAGGATGATTTGGATGAAACTTATTACATTTTTAAGACTCATGTCTTCTGTCTAATTTTAGGTCTAGT
The DNA here is from genome assembly GCA_003287335.1 of Lednia tumana. Taxonomy (NCBI): domain Eukaryota; kingdom Metazoa; phylum Arthropoda; class Insecta; order Plecoptera; family Nemouridae; genus Lednia; species Lednia tumana. The sequence continues at coordinate 10,304 of QKMV01002511.1, forward strand.
TTTCAAAAAAACTATTAGTTAATGGGATAAACTGCTGAAAACTTCTAACAAACAAACTGCCAACGTTTCGCTAACTATACCGAAAGCTTCCTCGGGGCGATTGTCCGGCAGATTATACGTGAACAAGAACTTATATTGGGGGAAAAAAATCCTAGCAAAGCCTACTTAAAATTTCCTCAAAGAATAAATAAACTCTGAACTTTTGTCCCTTAAATGATGTTTGATCTTAATCTACGATGGTAACACATCTAAATCCCTACATTTCACTAAAAACTTGAGTCTAAATCCTAATATAGTTATTTTTTCACGTAATTGAGCTAATCTGTCAACTAATTTCCCTCGCCTCTCCTCATGGAGATTCGTTATTACATTTTTAAGACTCGTGTCTTCTATCTAATTTCAGCACTAGTTTTCAAAAAAACTGTTAGTAAATGGGAATTGAAATGGAAATGAAAAAATCCCATTTACTAACAGTTTTTTTGAGGATGAAACTTGTTCATGACCATAATATAGACATAGCAAAGGTAGAGAAAAATTTCCTGCTCGCTTCCTTTAACTTCTACCTCATTTCCGTCCACCTCTGCTTGTCACATTATTATCAAAAATCCAATAAATAAACCATTCAATGGATGACAGATGTTTTTTCTTTGTGTAACATTTTTCTTGACACTAAATGCGTTTCATTGCATTGCATGTCTTGAATATGGAGCAGGAGTAAATTTGTCGTAACAAATAGAAATTAGTTTGGAAAGGGGTGAGCTCATTCGTCACATATGACGTTAAGGGATTAATTTTTAATGAAGAAAGCCAATGACCGGCAATGGCAAAACATGATAATAAATCATAACACGTTGACCAATGGCCACGCAACCATATATTACCATGCGGCATCTAGACCTGTCAAGGTGACAGCCAGGAAGCAAGCAGGCAAGCAAATGATATGTTTCAATTAAAACGTTGCCTTTATTTAGTATTTGCTTTAGTTAGGGGTGCCCTGAATTTCTGCCTATCAAGAGGTGATTAGATGTATCTTTGTTGAAATCAATGTTTATTTGACAGGACTCGGGTTTTCTACCCGTAATTACTTGGTCGCTGACTCGAGCACAGAGCTGTGATGCCTAATACCAAACCTCCTCCCCAGCCCGTTTACGTACCTGCACAATAAATCCTAAAATCTTCATAGCAATATGGCATGTGAGGGTTACACTTGGTCTACGAGATATTTGACAACATATCTAGTCATATCTATTCTGACAGATAACATGTTTGGGGTGTTAAGATGGATAACAAGTGCGAGGACATCCCTATCATTTAAGCCTCATCATTAAAACGTTTCAAAATTCCGTGCACTTCTAACTGAAGCAAAGATTATAACTGGTGATCGAAATTTTCATGAAAAACTTTTTCTTGAAACTTCTAATCGTGCGATGACGATAAAAATTGAAGTAGTGTAGCCATAACCTCACTTTCAGAAGCAATATTGTAATGGAAGACTTGAAAGTGCATTACTGGGGTCAATTAACGTTCAGGGATCAAAGCTTTACTTATGGCACTAAAGAACCCTCAACGTTTATTCCCTCTGGAATGCTAGTCGTCCATTGTAATTTTGAACACAAATAAAGTTACTGGAAAATTTAATCAGGCGTGGAAACTTAGGCTAGATTGTTAACCCATAGGTGTCCATGTGGTTAGCACGTGCAGATATGTTATTAATTATTATGATCCTGCCAACTAATGATGCTACCAAATTTTGTACTAACTACCTAAAGAACTAGACAGCTGCAAATATCCCAAGGTATTTGAGACATTTTGGAGCTGATTGTTAGTAATTAATTCAAATGTGCGAACGTTTACTGTTAATAAGTTGTAAAATCATCTGAACGCAATAGAGGTAACCATAACCACAACAATTTGGTTGGTAAGCAAATACAAGTTCAAACTTCAGCCACCTGCAGCGCAGAAACCGCGCTCCGTGGTACGAGATAATTAGTTTCGTCTGCAAAAACATTTTTGTAAAACATGCGATATTCACAAAAAATCTTTTAAGATCTACAGAGTCTGAAAATCGTTTCAAATGACTTATTGTTTACACCTGTAAAAATTCGACTTACCCATCGTCTCTTGTTGAATTTCTACCTTATAGGAAGGATTATCGTAGGCGGCCTGCGCCCCTCGCGAGTTCGTCGAGGAAATGGTTGCCTTGTTTTGCCCGTATTTTCTCACTAGTATCAGAAGGAGGATGAGCGCCGCAAGGATGGCGAGTGCGGCGAGTATGGCCACCGCTACTAGCGGTCCGTAGTAACTGCCCGCTTCCAGCGTCGGCTCCGCCCTCTCGAGCTTACCTGGGGACGTCGGGAAACAACATTGTCACACAGTTTGCAAGAAAAGTACAAACACCGAATGGCTTGCTATGCTGGATACACTGGTTCTCGTGAGAATACCGAACTTAAGCAACATTGCGCTGGATCAGAGGCTGGATGGATGAACATCACCGAACGGTTTGCTATGCTGGATGCACTGGTTCTCGTGAGAACACCGAATTTCAGCCACATTGCGCTGGATCAGAGGCTGGATGGATGAACATCACCGAATGGCTTGCTATGCTGGATGCACTGGTTCTCGTGAGAACACCGAATTTCAGCCACATTGCGCTGGATCAGAGGCTGGATGGATGAACATCACCGAATGGCTTGCTATGCTGGAT
>QKMV01002512.1:0-13156 GCA_003287335.1 Lednia tumana
TAATGACTTGCCATATAATTGAATCAAAATCAAAATACTGTTAGTTATGTTAACTTGAAAATAGAGATAGCTTTGTGTAATTTAGTGTAAGTCATTTAATACCTTCTAATGAGCTTAATACCTACCTACTTTGTTATTGTATGGAAAATTTATCAATCTATGAACCAAGACTCGTGTTGTAACTTGTAACCCAAATGAATGGAGTAAATAGTATATTTAAAAAAAATGATGTCCCCAAGATGTGTTTTCTAACATCCAAGAAATGGATAGAACAATAAAGTGGCATTCTGCTTGTCAATGAATGTTGGATTCCCTTGGACGTAAGTGCAATGCTTCTTTACTAAACAAATAATAGCATGATGCTCCATTTAATTGATTCAACAAATGCATTTTCCACGTCGAAAAAATGTGAACATAAAAATACTAAAGAAGCATTTATTTTAAACTTGCTACAGCAATGCATGGTGATTTTTACCGATTGGTATTCCACTTCAAGTACCCTGGTAAGAGAACAAACAACAAATCACAATTGCTGGCCAATGTAGCTTCATGTTAACACATTTTCATGATCAATCATTATTGTTCAAAATATCATTCATTACCATTGTCCATTTTTATTTGGCCAAATAAAATTTGACTAATTTTACTCTGGGCTTCACGCAATATTTATTTTTGCCTCTGCTCTATGGTGTCCAATTTAACTATCCTAACTGCAGCATGCTAAGTTTAAGGTTTTTTTGTGATTATGCATCTGCTCTATCTACTGTCATCTAAGTTTTACCTACCTACAGACCTAACTTTTGTGATTTCTGACGGTGATTTTACACGTACCGATTCTCAAATTATGGTTAATTGCCGAAAAAAGTTTTTGTAGTTCATTCAGCTTGTCTTTCATCACCTATCAAGGACTCAAACCAGTTGAAGTTACGGTTTCAGTTTATAATGTTTTTTTTACGGTTTCCTTCTTTAAAAAAAAAAAAAACGGTTTTGAAAGTGGATTAACCCAGGTAGTTCTGATTTTCCATCCATTTTGACATTTTAATCTGCTATTAGCATGGAATTGGGTGAAGCGAGGTACATGGGTGGCTTTTTCACCGCTAACTTTGCCTGAGGATTGAACAAATAGAAAACCTCATCACTTTAAAAGTGATTTCAATAAAGAAATACTGAGAAAATTTTGAGACTTCTGCTTATCCTCAGAATTACACCACACTCTTCTACCTTAAAGATAGGAAATTATCACTCCATAGCTGCATGTGGATTATATCACCGTGAATCCACGAGCCTTATTTTTTTTTTCTGTAGAGTTACCAGGGATAAGACGGGGAACCCCAAAAGCCCGTATCTTTTCAAAGACCGGGACCCTTGAAACCAAAAAGTTGAGTTCCGAACTCCTCATTCTCAAAATCGAAGACCGGGACCAAAACAGAGACTACTTAACACCAAAATATTGGGATCGGGACCAGAACCCCTATTTATCAAAAGTTTAATGATTCAACGATTAACAGCGCTAATTGAACCAGTGCCACCAAAATATTCCGCCAATTAAGAAGGGTTTGATCCCATTTTTTTTGGATGCTAAAAATAAGTTTTTAAATATATGGTTTTTTTCCGGTTCTTGGTTTCCGTTTGCTCTAAATTTTGACTTGTTTTTTTAAATTCCCCATGCATTCTGAAAAATATCTAATAAAATCAATTTTCAGTGATTGCTGTACCACTCATTCCCCGATTACTATTTATATATCATAGTTTATCAGTCTACCTGTTTATCTTATTGGTTATTGCCACAGAAATTACCAAGAGCAGCAGCTGCGATCAGAATTTCTTGCTATCAGAAGGCTCTTGATTCTGATTGGTGACCAGCTATTCTTGTTTGTAGTTTTTTGAGATTCCCTGAGACCATTCCAAGCAAGTGATGGGATAACCAGTGGATCATCTACCTGAAAGCAAGGCTATCTCCGTATCAGCATCCTTTCTAGACAAGCAGTTGAATTGATTACGCGCACGTGAATATCATTTCTTAATCTTAGTCATTTAGTTTCTACCGACAGCAGTGATAGTACGTGTACCTTGCCATTCGTACACGCCAGGTTCAAACCTAGTGATCGGCTTCATGGTTGTGGCTTTCCCTGATTTTCCCTAAGCAGAGGCAGTCGTTTATTTTATGGTAACCACCGATAAACGCAAAATCTCGATGAATACGGATTTTCTTTGGAAGTTAGTTTCTTACAATCCTGATGTATGTTGGGGTTTTTCACAAATTTTGCAAAAATGGAATTTTTATAGGGAGTTGGCAAATTCTTTCTGCAGTTCCCGTGATTTTGCACCCACTTTAAGTGTTTATTTGTTTGGTTTATTAAAATTTTGAGTTAATATTTGATGCATCAATTTCTTTAGTAAGCATTTAAAAAATCAATCTCTTCATTTCACATCTTTTCTAGACTTTCAGTTCCATGAACCCTTGGTTTTTCCTGTAGAATACCATTGCAAGGGTCTGGTGGCTAGTTTGTGCAGCTTTCAAATGGACTGGGCCCATGCGGACTCAAGCTCAAAGCATATTTACCTCAAAAACCCACATGCTAAAATTTAGTGTTGAGGAAAGAAACTAAGTGCTACGAAGTTCTAAGAAAAGTTGTCGTATTGACTTCTCAAATCCCGTTTCTTTTTTCAACAGAATACGATAAACTGAACATCATTACCACCAGTCAGAGCCTATGTATACTAGTATCTTTGCACCTCTCGTTCGCTGCTGTCAAAAGGAGTTTCTACTTTTTTAATCCCCACGAACAAGTAACTCTACCCATAACCATGCCAACCAAAATTTGGTTAACTGTAAGAATTCAGAATATTATTTATTTCGACGTCTTTGGAAACCCCAGCGAGGAGATAGTTCTCAACCACTGGTCACAGAAGTTTCCTAGAAACTCTCTTTCTGTGCCTCTACAGATAAGGCCTAAAGAAGTTTGGAAACTCTTCGATTGGCCCGATTGCTGTCATATAAGGTATAACAATCTGATTTCTGGTGGTCAAACCCATAAGCACGTTATATCAGCTTGAGTATCCTTCAAAAATAAGAAAGCCAGCCAGAAAAAATGCTTCCATATTCGTGTAAATTTGTTTAATTCGAAATGCGTGTTACAGGAATTCTTCCGTGGCACTTCTCAAGGTGGATCAACCATTTTTCCAGAATAACTGCCGGAAAGCCTTTTGCTAATCTTAACAAGAATCTATTAATACCACAGAAACATCACCCCAAAATATAAGGGTAAGAGAAACTCCGTAAAGCAAAATACAAATCTATAAACTAAAATATTAATTAATCTTCAAGAATGTTACCTTCAAAGAATACAAACGAGATTACCTTAACTAGAATAATATGAAATTTGGATGCACCAAGTTTCTGCACACATACATTGGTAATGGTTTTTGAAAGAGTATGAACTGTAACCACCATTACTCGGCTATCACATTATAGCATGGCCTTGAGTAAAGGCAAGACGAATAAGTACCAAACGGTTGACAAGCTTCAGTCATACATTCGAATCTGTTTATTGATTAACTTGTACATGAATAGTCTCTCGAAGCTAGTAGCAAGCTAGAGGTATAAATTTTGACAATGGCTCTTGCAGATGACCAAAGTTTTTACATCGAGTAAGCCATCTTTCCTATATATCTTCCCTGATGGTATCAACACAAAAATTTTAAACAAAGTTCCTGTGTGTGTGAACGTGTTCGCAATTGAATTAGATCAAGCTCAGGATAAATGAAAACTCAATCTGGCTGCATGTGATAGCACTGGCATTGAATTGGCCAGCATTTAACTGTACAGATCGTCATCCCCGTCATCTTGGAAGGTGGGCTGATCCCCCGGAGCGCCTCCTTGAGCCGCGTTTGCTGCAGCTGCGCTCGGAAATCTAAAAACGAGACATTTTGGCACCATTGATTGTCTATAGAAGTAGATAGAGCTGGAACAGAAAGGTTAGTGGATGTTATTTGGTAAAATACCTGAAATTAGTTCCAAATCCCCTTGATTGCTGAAGTGTCTGTGAGAACATCTCGTATTTACGGATATCATTGTCGGAAACTGATCTGCGAGCGTATTTCATTGCTTCCTCAAAGTGAGCTCGCGTAATCTCTGGGACTGGATCCTCCTCATCCATCTAGAAAGATCAAGAGAATATGGAAAATGCAGTCTCCTTTTTAAATTAGAATTAAATAATTATAAACAATTTCTGTTTGAAGACTTTGATAAAATATGAAATAAAACGCGCAACGCATTACAAAACGAGAGATAAAATACTTGCTTACATCCATTGCCTGGGCTGGATTTGCTGCCCTCTCCCTTTCCCGCCTGATTTCAGCCTCGATGCACTGACGAATGGCAAGCTTGCAAGCCCTTTGACACACTTCAGTCAAGTCAGCACCAGAGTATCCATGAGTTACCTTGGCAATGTAAACCATGTCCACATCCTGCAACAGAAGATGCACATTTTTTCGACCAAAACGTATATGTAGAACCTACGTGGATAAGATCTAAATCAAAACAGCCAAACATACCTTAGCCACAGGAGACTTGCGAAGATTAGCCTTGAAAATGGCTTCACGTGATTTCTCATCGGGCAATGGAATGTAGATCAACTGGTCAAGCCGTCCAGGTCGCAGAATCGCCGGGTCAATGATATCCGGTCGATTAGTGGCTCCGATGATGAACACATTCTTTTTGGCCCCCATTCCATCCATTTCCGTGAGGATCTGATTGATGACTCGATCAGCAGCTCCTCCAGCATCTCCCACGTTCCCACCACGAGACTTGGCGATGGAATCCAACTCGTCGAAGAAGAGAACACACGGTGCTGCCGAACGAGCCTTGTCGAAGACGTCGCGAACGTTTGCCTCAGATTCTCCGAACCACATGGTCAGCAGTTCGGGCCCTTTCACCGAGATGAAGTTGGCCTGACATTCATTGGCAATCGCCTTGGCTAGAAGAGTTTTGCCGCAACCCGGTGGGCCGTAGAAGAGAACGCCTCTCGAAGGCTGCATGCCGAACTTGAGGAATTTGTCGGGGTGTTCAACTGGATACTGGACCAGTTCTTGCAGTTCACGCTTAACGTTTTGGAGACCTCCAATGTCCTCCCATGTTACGTTGGGCACTTCTACCACTGTCTCGCGGAGGGCACTCGGGCTGCTCTTGCTCATGGCGTACTAAACAAAGACAATAGCAATTATATAAGTAAAGTAAGTAGTAGTAGTAGTAGTTAGAGTAAGTATTACTCATGGATATTATCAGTTAGTACTTAGTTCATCATCATCTATACTTTGTAATAATTCAGATTTACTAAAAATATGGAGAGCTCATTGAAAAATTGTGTTCAAGAGAATGACAGCCTTGGGACTTGACTAGGTTCAATGACCTCACCAGAGCTGAATGCTATTAGTGCCGGAATTGCAGTCTGTTCGGGCTTGAAAGTGCAGCGGAAAATTGCTCATCGAAGGAGGTATCCCGTGAGCTTTTTGAATGGGTTGTCAAGTACTGACGATATTTGGTGGGAGATGGTCTCTAGTGAGCCTGCCGGCTCGTGTAAAGGTTGACATTCACTGAAGGTAACATTTTAATTAGGAACCGAAACACATAAACTCAAATGGAAAATTACATTCAGTTGCACAATTTAATGTATTTTTGATCAAACTCAAGCTCACTTATTGTGACAAATTTGAGAATTGGCTTAAATTAATTATAATATAGTTGACGGCGCACGTGGGAGTACCAGTTTTTAAAAAAACTGTTAATAACTGGCTTAAACCAGTTTAATTTTGTGAATGGGATGTTTTTATCACATTCTATCTTCTACACTATTCTTCCAAAAGACTGGTAGCGAAACAAAAATTGACCAATAACTATTTTGTGTGCATCTTAAACCAGTCTATTGAAAGGTGACTGGGATCTGTGACTCAGATTTGTGCAGCTCGCTGTTTGCGCCTTGGTTTGGGGAAAACTCAAACTGCTTCTCTTTTCCCTATTATGTGTATTGCAAAGTGGTTTTAAGTACTGTCTAAAACCATATTTACCGACTCATGATTGGTTGAAAAATATATTTTTAGACACTTATACCTACAAAATTAACCATCGTTCAGTTGAAATCATACCATCATGACCAACGTTTTGCCTTATGTTTATATCTTATAAACATATTGTATTCTGTGTAAGTTATAATCATACGGTTTTTGAATCCGGATGGCTGCTTAATCACCAAGACTTTTTTTATAAAATCTTATCCTGATTTATCCATTTAAAAGGCTGTCCACTTTTAAGATTGAATTAAATAAATTCTTAATTTTATCATATAGACTCAACAGAGCATCCTTTATGACCCAATTCTTTATTCTTTAAAATGTTTACTTACCATGTTTACATTCCCTAAACCTTTCCATAGATGTCTAGTGACACCCTTACATGAGACATTAGCTACAACAGACCTTCTTACACCACATACCCTCTCTGATTGACAGCCTATTCAAAATGCTCAAGGGATACCCCCTTTGACATACACATTTCATGCTGCGCTTTCAACCCCGAACTTACTGTAGTCTCTTTAATGTCAAAACTAGGCAGGAGTGATATGTTGGCGAGAACATTAAAGAAGTCAAAAGATGAAATTCAAATTTATCTTATAAAATTCCTTTAAAACATGTCTAGCACCTAATCTGAGCACTAATCTAATTGAATCTTTTAGTGGACTTCTTAGCATATCTACCCAGTTTGTAAATAAGTTTTTTTTTGCAAGCTAATCTTGTTTTAGATTGTTACTTGTTGGGATTTACTCTCATCCTAAATAAGTTATCTATAAATCTAGCAAATCGGATGCGTAATGTACGATTTTCAACTAATTTATTACTGAAGTAGGTATGGACATGGTAAACATTGATATAATTAATCAAAGACACCCACTCACCCTGAAGTTCTCCATTGTGACAGCGAGAGAGCTGAGCACTTCTGCATCGATCTGATCATCCTCCAGATCAATCAGATCCATCTTCTCTCGGATCTGCTGCAGTGCAGATTCCGAACACAGCGAGGCAAGATCGGCACCGACATGACCATGGCTCTCCGCAGCAATCTGTTCCAGTTCTACATCCTCTGCCAACTTCATATTCTTTGTGTGAATTCTCAACACCTGAAGAACAATAATACTTCATTTTATTCCAAGGATCAAATAAAAAGTTTAAGTTCTTAACAACACAACACACCATCTACACATATTTGTAGTATTCCAAATATCCAACATGAATATATAGTCATAAAACTGCAGAACAAATGACCAACCTCCAGTCGACCAGTGGCATCAGGGATGCCTATGTCTATCTCTCGGTCGAAACGTCCAAATCGGCGTAGTGCACCGTCTATAGAGTTTGGCCGATTTGTGGCGGCCATCACAATGACGTGCGAGCTTTGCTTGAGCCCATCCATTAGCGTCAACAGCTGCGACACGATGCGGCGCTCCACCTCTCCATGAGTCTGTGGAGATTAACCAAGAATATCAGTCATAATGGAATGTGTAGACAATAGGCACAGGTATCCAAATTGATAAAAGTTTGTAGCATGTAGCTAGGAAGGCTAAAGCCAATTCAGGCTGCAACAATGAAAGTGAATTACCATCTCTCAAAATACCAGTCAGTCGAAGTCAAAGCCAAAGATTTCTTTTTTGTTCTTACCTTTTCCCTCTTGGGCGCAATTGCATCCAGCTCATCGATGAATATGATGGCAGGTGCATTCTTGTCAGCCTCTTCGAATGCTTTACGCAGATTACTCTCCGATTCTCCAGCCAGCTTGCTCATGATTTCAGGCCCATTGATGAGAAAGAAGAATGCTCCGGTCTCGTTAGCAACAGCTCGGGCGATGAGGGTTTTTCCTGTTCCAGGTGGTCCATACAGCAGGATTCCACGGGGAGGCTTCACTCCAATAGCTTTGAACAGACTCGGGTGGCGAAGCGGCAACTCCACCATCTCCTTTATCTGAGCAAGCTGCTTGCGGCAACCACCGATGTCATCGTAGCCGACTGCGTTCAGAGCTTCTTCTTCTTCCTCACGTTTGATAGGATCACCTTCACAGTGGATCAAAGTGTCGGGAGCCACGATGCAATAAGGCGAAGGATCGGTCTCCACTACCTTGAACTCGACAGCTCTCATACCTCCGCGCACAATGAACGTGTCATCTTTGTGAATCGGGCGATATGCTTCTAAGAAGTATGGCTTCAAGTAAACTTCAAAGAGGTTTCTGAGGAAAAAAAAAAGTTGTAGAAATCATCTTTTCAAAGTTTTTTATCAGTGCAAGATGCCATCTATCATCAAAAATAGTCTTTTAAAAACATTAAAAAAATTCTTACCCTGTAAGACCCTCAACAGTATCATCAATTGGCAAGACGTGGATTCGCTTGCCGTACTTCACATCTGGGCACGGCTGAATGGAAACGACATCTGAGAGCCGGACGCGTAAGTTGTTTCTGACAACGCGGTTCATCCTGATTTTCTCGTTGGGACAGGACTCGTCCGAAAGCACGATACAAACCGTTTCTTTCCTCCTTTTACCCTTGAGCAAAACGGTGTCACCCCGGAAAAGCTGAAGCTCATCCATTTTGTGCTGTGAAAGCGCAACAACGGAATTATCATCGTTGACGGCCTCCTCAACAAGAAGCCTGTTGGGACGATCTTTCCTCTTCAGGATAGCTGTGGCCAAATCATCAGCACTGTAGGGAAGAGAGGTATTTCATTTACGGTGGCGTTTTAAAAATGTCTTTGTTTAAAAGTCTTTGTCTTCGCTGCTGTATTTTCATTACAGTACCAGGTCTAAAATTCCTTCCTGCCAGCCATTTCATTAGCCAATGCAAGATCAAGTAAATTAAAAAGGTGTGACTAGTATAAAAAGAAATAAAATAATAATAAGGCGGTAATTTATATAGATGAAAGAATAGCGAAGTAAAGACATATTTGGGTCCAGAATGGCAGTACGTTGGTTAAAATAATTATTTTTCGTCAGATAGCGACATGATGACAACGTAAATTTGAGCACCCATTGCTTTGTACAGAGGCAAAAAAGCTTACTGGATGAACTAGCCTATCAAAACTCCGGAACAATATATTGTTCTTTTAGATTAAACAGAATGTGAGGACAAATATCTTTCAAACTTACTTTCGTCCTTCTGCCATTGTGTTATTCAATAATTTCGTTCACGAAACGAAATTACAACAAACTGCTTCGGCTCAGACCAAATCACCAGTCACCAATCTGCGGTCTCCACACACAATGTGTTGTACAGTGCTGCCAGGCTAACCAAATTCGGCCAGCGGTGCGGTTAAATGCATTCATGACGATATTAATGAATAAAACCCATAGAATTTCTTGAAAATAAATTAATCTATCTATTATGAATTTATCAATCGTCTTCGTAGAGCTATTTCTTTTTGACTCTCAAAATGTAGAAATGTTTGGATTAATTTATAGTTTTCTGAACGTACTTGTACAACACAGTTTGGCAACAAGATTGTGACGTCATTTTTGACATTTCTAGTGTCATTTGTTTCCAACATGGCAGGCATCAAAGGTGATAACGGGCTGGATAGTTTTCCTCATTGTTCTAAGCAGAGTTAGCGAATATTTGAGTATTTATGATTTCTTATTACGGTTGAACCATCATTACCCCTGAAATAAATTCTGCTGACCATCTCTGTATTGTGATCTGAATTAATCTAACTTTACCGCAGAACAGGCATACTAGCATTATTTTGTCAACTTATTATTATATATCGACTTATTACACTCCATGCTAACAAAGATCTACTGAATCGTAATGATTTTTCTACCATAAGGAGTCCTCTTCAAATCACGAGAGAAGCTTTTCAAAGGTTGCTCAGTCTGGTTCTCCAGTTAAAAACTCGGCAGGCATTGCTCGACAGGTCCAAATTGCAATCACCGAAACCACAGCTTCTTAGATGCTCATTATTGGGTTTGCCCCATAGAGTCGAGTGGATTTAGGTTGTTGTGCTAAAACCACTAATGGAGAGTGACATGTAATTTCTGAGTGAAAGTAGTGAGTGGTGATCGATGCTATGCTAGTAAAATTGGCATTGGAAATGAATACCATGCAACTGTTTAGATTACTTGATTAAGGCACATGTTTATTGATAGTAAATATTAATTTGTAATGGACTCTCCGGTGTATGTTCTGATAGGTACCTAGTATTGTCTTTGCAAAATCAATTGCTAGTGTAATTGCCATTAAATTGCTTTTCTCCACCAGCATACTTAGCTACAGCATACAACCACCACTTTGGGTATATTTTTCATAACTCTAACTTTTCTTTTTCTGTTCCATAAACTTTTCATTTGGTGAATGATGCAATGGATGTATAGCGTAAGTGTACCATGACTTTTTTATTGTAATATTATGTATTGGATCTTTGGCTTTTTTGGTAAATTAAGATGGGTTCTGATTTGTGTTTTTTTCACTGCGCCATTGTTTTCTGCCTAGTAGAGAATGGAGTTTCTGTAATCTTATAGACTTCCAGCTGCTATATTTTGGTGGAATCTTTGACTGTGCTTGATCAAGCCAGGGTCATACAAAATTACACGCTGAAACAATTGCGAAACAGAACCTAACCTACCCTTATTTATAATAATGTACATTGTGTCGACTTCGTAGACTGACCATTATATTCTTATTTACTTCTAGGCTTGTCACATTGGCATTTGCTGGCTCAATTGGTATGACATTGGTTATTTTAGGTTGCGCACTTCCACAATATGCGTAAGTCAATATTGAGCCCTGGTGCTTAGCTCAAAAGATTCTCTTGACAGATTTCTCGTTTCCCATGCTAAATCAAATAAGAAGCTTGTTTCTCATCTTAAGTCAAATGGGTAATGAGAATTCTGTCAATGAGAATAATCATTATCATTAGCAACTTAATACAGTTGTTGCATGGAATAATTAATTGTCTTTTTCAGGGTGTGGTGGACGTTCTTTGTAGTGCTATTCTACATGCTAGCGCCTATTCCCACGTTAATAGCACGGCGGTACAACGAACACTCTGGCTCCAGCAGCTCAAGTGCTTATGAGATGGCAATATTTATAACAATGGGATTTGTGATATCTTCATTTGCATTGCCAATTGTTCTCGCCAGATCACCAGAAATACCTGTGGTATGTAAGACGTGACGCGACTATTAAAACAACTTGCTCGGAGCTAGTGGCAATTCTCCCTTTAAACACGTGACTAAAGCATCTAAGTAGTATGTAGAAGTACAGCACCCATGCACCCATATTTGAAAAAAAACAAACTTATTATTTTTGGGCAAGTATGGAGGAAATGCTGATTATACCCCATCCTATGAGACATATAGCCTCACTACATGTTTTATTAAAAAAAATCAAAAAATCATTATCCACGACTTCATTCAAAATGTGAGAAAACGTGACAATGACACCTATTTTACTTTTTGCCCTTCATTTAAAGTGGTAATTACCGGTAACGGCAATCTTTCACCACATACATTAACGCTGAATTTTCGGTAATTTACGAAAAAAAATTACATTGTTTTGATAAAGACCAGTAACAATCTAATGCGTCTCTTCCAAATTATTGATCAAAAGGGCCAAAATATCGCAGCCCAAAAAAGGCTCATCGTGAACGACTTCGCGAAATTTCTGATCAAGGCTTTTTTTCTCTGCGGCCAGGTATCCACAACGCATTCAAATCTTCATCAGTCATTAGTGACTTAATGTTTTGAAACCCTCATGAACGTTATTATTGGGTACTTTTAACGAAGATCTATCATAATTCAATGGGAACTACAAGTTTATTAAAAATCGCAATATATTCCTTAAAATGTACCTAGTACAGATTAAAAAAAATAAAAAAATGGTAATTTGCTACATTCATTTCAGAGGTATGCAATGGGAAACATTGCAACTTTTCCCGTAAGCCAACGTGGCGGTTTTTAAAAATCACACGCTCTCAGCTACCTATATGTCAGTATTTATTTCAACAGCATTTACAAAAATCTACACTTTTGGGTTTAAAAAGCTGGATCTTGTATGAATATTTCAGCCATATTATGATTTTAATGTGTCACCCTGTAACTTCATTGGGGAAACAAATGAAGTCAAAAAACCTATTATAAAATTTTATGTCATACATATTTCAAATTTTTATATTCATCGTTAATCGGACGACACGTACAAATCAAGGCATAATTAAATTGCATAAATTACATTGCATAAATTACAGTTGCGTCTTTTTAATTATTCCTATCTACAGTACTTGACTTCATGACTGCGTAATAATTATGAAACCACTTGAAAGGCTGATCTCATTTAAAATGTTTTTTTTAGCATTTCAGAAAATGACCCATGTATAAAATTACTTCTCCATTTAATTTTAATCTCCAGTTTTCTGTTCTCGTGAAGAAAATGAGTAAATAATCATAAATTACCGAAGTCGGTAATATTCCCGGTTACTAATTTCAATGTAACCCGGTAGTTTTGCAACACTTCTACTGTATAAAACTGCCTATTGCTGAGATTGCCTACAAATTATTGCCTACAAATGATTGCCTGCAACTGTTTTCAGTGGATTGTAGCCCTGGCCACAATGTCAACTTTTGTTGACGATATTGACACAGGATTTTGTGTGTTTCTAGATCAAATGGGGGACCTGTTACTTAACTCTGGCAGGAAATGTTGTTGTCTACGCAACAATGGTCGGGTTTTTCATGACCTTTGACTCTGAGGATACAGACTACACCATGTGGTGATTATATTTCAAATAATATATCTACCCTTGACTAAAATAATGTGACTATGGTTCTTGAGCCAACTTGGCTTATGGCCACACGAAAGAAACGTTTCTATTTCGTTAATTATACTACATCTATTCTACCTACCTTATTCTTTACAAGAAATAAAAACTCATTCTATATTTCATGTTCTAATAACTAGTTTAGAGTAGGTAACTGCTTTAGATTAGTATAGCTGAATCATCAACCATATAAATTATTTGTATTACTTATCTCACAATAATATGATACAAGGTAAAATCTTCCATGTTGTCATCTGAGTGAAAAACACACCATTAGCCCAGTATGGCTATTAAATTATTATTATTA
>QKMV01002513.1:0-13154 GCA_003287335.1 Lednia tumana
ATGTTGTCCTGTGCGCATTAGGTACTAAATAGCACAGCAAAAATAACGTTGAAATAAGATGGAATGTAAAAAGCGTAGAGTGGATTCAGAGTACCGTGTTTTTCAAGAAAAGTGGACTAGTGAATTCTTCTTCGCGTTAATGAAAGGAATAGCTATTTGTTTAATATGTACTGAATCTGTTTCGGTGTTAAATGAGTATAATATAAAGCGGTACTACTATACCAAGCTTTTGAGCTACAATGCATTCAAAGGACAAATAAGGAAAGATTAATTGGAGTCACTGGAGACAAATCTAAGTGGTCAGGAAAACATTTTCAAAAAGCGCAACTCGGAAGCTGAGGGCAAAGTTCGTGCAAGTTTTACTGTGAGCCAAAAAATAACCAAAAATTCCGAGTCATATTCTGATGGCGAATTTGTGAAAGAGTGTATCGGGGTAGTTTATGACATCGTTTGTCCCGAAAAAAATAAGACCGTTAATACCACTAGCCTTTCGTGCTGTAGCCTATCTAAGTTCCAGTTATGCAACAAAATATTTTTCAATATTTTTCACTTTGTTTTCTATTCAATTCAATTCACTCTATAATTTAATCCGGCCCGCTGAGCTTTCCTGAACTTAAAATGTGGCCCACGACTTCCAAAGGTTGCCCACGCCTGGTTTAGAGAATGTAACTGGTAAGTAAACATTTCAAAGAATGAAGAATTCACACCATGTACCCTCTGTGATTGATAGCCTTTTCAAAAACGCTCACAGTATACCTCCTTTGACGAGAACATTTGCCGCTGCACTTGTAAGCCTGAATGGACGGTAGCTTTTTGAAGTATAGAGGGGCTGGGTCCCCTGCTATAACCAATGCAAATCAGTTTTGCACAGCTCTAGTAACACTCATGTACTTACAGGTATCACCTCTGAAGTCGCTTCTCCGTGAAGATTTGAAACGCAAGATCAGTTCTCGGTCGAGCGCAGCCACTCGAACCAGGTCTTCCACAAACTCTCCTCGTCCGGAAAGTTCGTTCACCCTCCAGCCGATAGCAACCACCACCAACGGCATAATCACGTCGACAGGGCAAGAACAATCTTCCGATTCCACGTACCGCAGCATCCACAAGAAAAGTTGCCTTCAGTGCGTGTTCTGCGGCATTGGCTTTCCTGACCAAACGTTGTACTTCCTCCACAAGGGCTGCCACTCCGATAGCAATCCGTGGAAGTGCAACATTTGCGGTGAACAATGCTCCAACGTTTATGAATTCAATTCCCATCTCTTAAGCAAAACGCACCAGTAACGGGTGTGGTATCGATTTCTTAGGCCACACACGTTTTTCCTTTTGATATGCCTAGTATACTCTTGCAAATGAAACTCAACGTCATTTGGAATGCTCAAAAGTCTGCTCGAGAAAAGATCAGTCTATTTTTATGCGTTACATACGAGTTGGGCTTAGTTTTTTAGATCAATTTTTAGTAACACACTTTTATAGACAGTATAACATTTATATTTCTACTAAGGGGTAACCGGGGACCAAAAACGAAGAATGTGATTGTTTTTCTGTATATTACCTATCTATCTTAAGAAGGTACCTATCTAGCATTCCATTTTGTAAACGTCATCGACATATTGCCACTCAGGGATTCTTTGCAAGAAAATTAACGGTGGGGTATTTTGGCTGATTTATCTTAAGCTCATCACATAGAGCTACTTTGAATATTACCTACCTTTTAGTACATGTGCCTATCCAGGTAGTAACTCTCCACATCCATTCTTGAAAACATTTCGTGACTCGAATAACTTTTGGAGATTAGCTGTAGCCAAAGTTCCTTGATATTTTGTTCTGTAAATAGCCGAGGGAATACCTGCGTCGAACGAAGTGAACTTGCACTGGCACAATGCTCGAATCTTGACTTGGTCACATATCTATGGCAGGCACTCATACAGTTAGGATAGAGAGGCAAGAGCAACTGAAACCAGATTCGATCACGAATAGGCGACGGGAAGGGTGGAAAATTCACCGGCAAATGCCAACTGCGCAGTACAGGAACTACGTGAATACTGCTATGACTGCAAAAGTGCAACCACTAGTTGACTAACTCACCCCGGAGAGTCGGGGAATTTGCCTCTTAGCCATCTGGAACTGATTATTTCTTACTGCCACATTTTCTTGAGCTATATTTATTGATAGAGTAGGTACTAATGATGAAGTTTGGAATTATTTTTAGTAAGATTTTTTTGTGCATGTAGAATAGGCCATTGATACTGTAGGTCCCTTAATGCAGCTTGCTATTGCGTACACACAACTACGAATAATTTATTTTATATGATATTGCAGAGTGTAGTAGGTTAGCTACATAGCGGCGCTTTTTTCATTCCAATTTGGGTTTCGGCCCAAAACTGAGTAGGTGTTTCGCAACCTTTAATCCACTTTGAACTGGGTTAGTTATTTTGAGAAGTGTGTATGTCGATTTTTCGTGTCGTGCTTTCGTTGCTTCCGCTGCAATGAAGATGTCGATGATTTGCATGCTATTGAAATTCGTTGAGCTGGGAACAGGCTCAGGAGTGGATAATGGACAGAGAAACGGCCAGTGTTTTGTGCCAGTGATATTGGCTAACAGCTTGGTTCAAAGTGGGCTGGGATTTGTGGCGTACCTACCTGTTTTCCATGGACCTATGTTTTTGTCTTGTAATAGATACTGCATGGATAGTAGGTACAGAGGTATTTACATTCAAAACATTCCATTGACCCATATCAATCACCAGACATTGCCTTTAACCATAAGAATAGTTTATTTTGTACAGTATTTATTTAGATGTTTATTTATTGTTGTGGGATGGTTTTCTTTTTTACTACTAAATTATAGTTACTGGGTTTTTAAATAATAGAGCATAATATGATTTTTTTTTTTTTATTAATATCGTGCGAAGTCGTCGACTTCACATGCTAGTAGTACTTTAACTCACGATCAACGATGCAAAGCCCTTTTAGGCTTTTCGGTTATTATGCGTATATCTTTTTCATTTAGTTCTCTTCTATATACACGAACAATTACACAAAGGAAATTAAGATACACGTTAAATAAATATATAAACAATAAATGCACTTTTCTTTCACCAAAGAATAAAGATGTATCGTTGAACGACTGAATGGTGGCGTTAGAGATAGAAATACTATTTTATTATTGTATTTACATAATATTGTAACTAGAATATTGTTGTATTATGAGAGCAAACTTGTGCATATTGGCAAGTGTCGAATACTAAAGTTCATACTTGATGCTTGCTTTATATTTCCGTCCATTGAGAACTGTGTTTGTTTTTTACCTATAAATACATTACGACCTATTTACTGTAATTCGCCCATTGACTACCTTCGTAGTTTCCACAAGTAATGATTGTGTACAGTGGAAGTGTTGAGTAATTAACCAAGAGCTCTTTTAAAAATGCTAAAAACTAATTAGGCATCCCGATGAAATTTTTTCCCATGTATAAGTGACCAAATTTGTATTCATAAGTGAACTATCTAGGAGTGAAGATTTCATCATTTCACTGACAGCAAAATGTGCAATATCACTACAACTAAATACAGACATCGGGCATGTCTGATTGCAATGTTCATATTAGTGCTTAGTGCCTTAACAAACTTTGTGGTTGTGAAACAGTTGACTTGTTCGAAACAAACAGAATATTGTATGCGTTCCAGAAGCAAGAGATGCCTTCACAATTTTTTATATCGACTTTGGTGAAATTTGTATTGAAAAGAAAGATTGTGTGCTATTATCCCATATTGCTTATTATTTTAGTTTTGAGAGCAGAAAGATTATTGTATTCATGATATACCTATTGTTTTTTGGTGAAGGGTTTATTAAAATTATATTAAATTTGAATGTTTTTTATTTTGTCTTGCCTATTCCTCCAGATGTTCAATTTTTGGTATTGATCTAATGATTGCATGGTTATAGGAACCCTTCAAGAGCAGAATCACGGAAGGTTTTCGTCCATCTTTGCGTAACTTTTTTCTTTCGTAAATTTGCAAAGCCACTAAGCTGGCTTGTTTGAAAATTTACATCTGAATCACAACAAATAGTTGTGTTCGATTTCACTCAAATGTAGTAGCTTCTACTGCAAGCAACCTATCTCCAAACTTGAAATTGAATAGCTTTGCAGTAACTGCAAAGTGGGAACGAACGGCAAATGGCCCTGCAATAAGTTGCAGTAGACAAAACAAACACACCAACTGTTTTAGATATCTTGGTGCTTGCAGAAATATCCTTCCCATTGTTATCTGGCTGAACCATCTGACCCGATATGGAGTTGACAGCTACAGCTTTGCAGTTAACGGTTAGCCAAAACTTTACCTAACTAAATAGCATGTCCGGTTCAAAGTTCACCAAAAATCATCGCATTAGCACTCGTAGATTTATAAAATGTTCATTCTCCAAAGGCAAAAATGTGCAGAACTGATTCGATCCTAGAAAGTATTCTGTATCTTCCACCCGCTGCTCATCTGGTCCTTCTCATGACAACTGCAATCAGCCAATGCCTACGACGACCATAAAAGCCCGTAGAGAAGGTATTTGATGCATTCTTTCCTCAAAGTTTGGGTTATGAGTTTTCAATTGCTTGTATCTTTTCCCGCCAAGCCTCCACAGCCAAACGTGTTTTTTTTTAAATAACAGAATTATTAGAATACTCGTCATAAATCATTATTATGCACTATGTAATGTGTACTGGCTCTGTAGCTACTTATTTCCAAAATTGGATTTCTGGCCTTCAGCGAAACTCAAAATTTCAAATGTATCTATATTTCAGACAGCTGAAAGACATATAGAAACCCCGGATGAGTATGGCTAGGTACGGCTAGTTTTTTTTGCACCGTGGCGTCGAAATAGGCGTTGTGTATGTGCTGTCAAGTGTACGTGTTACTTTGCGATGACAGTACTCGCTCTTTAATTCGTCATGTTTGAATCACTTCTATACATCATTTTCTATGGAGTAGTCTGTTTAATAAGCTCAGTGGCGTTTGTAAGTAGGAAGACCTTTTTTCATTATCTTAACCTACATTTTCATCCCCTCTTCATGTCATTTGGTCTGGATTTGGTTTTGTACTTGTTCTTTTTTCTCGCGATGTAATTTAATGGACCACTTTTTTAGCTATGCTCGGTACTACTGCGAGTATCCCACCCCTATCCAGTAGTTCACCGATCAAAGAAAGAAGAAACATTCCACGACCCTAATACAGGAAAAGACATTCCGTTACCATCACTGAATGACCAGTGGGAAATTCACCTGAGTGTTATTGTACCTGCATATGATGAAGAAAAGAGAAGTAAGTGACCTGAATGAGTTGAATAACCGTACACAACTTCCTGTGTTGCGTAGTTGTTTGTGCTCTAATTAGCTCTGTCTGTTTTTAGTTGCTCCCATGCTTGACGAGTGCCTGGACGTGTTGGAAAGCCGTGGAGAAGAGTTCATCTATGAAGTGATCATTGTAAGCGATGGAAGCCGTGATAAAACTGTTGAAAAGGCTCAGGAATACACACGGAAGTATGGTCCAAAGAAGGTGCGAGTTCTGAAATTGGAAACAAACAGAGGCAAGGGAGGAGCAGTTCGTCTGGTAAGTTTTGAACCTACACACTCTGAATAGCTTGGTGTTGTTTCAGTGAGGTGCCCTGGATTAAGAGGTTTTTGGCCCTCAAAAGGGCCTTCCTTTGCATATTATGCTCTATACCACTCAATTATCTATTGCTTGCCAATCTTATCACCAACTGCCTTTACCTACATCTTGTGCTAACAGCGTCGATCATAATGCTTCTTATGAAAAATCAAAATACACAATTTCCATCGAACTTTCGGGTACAACTAGTCTAAATACACTCAAAACTTACATCATGCAATGATACCACAGCACCCAAACTTATAAACTATAACTGGATTTGCTGTTTGTATACATGTTTGGTTTGAGCTTTTACTCCAAATAGAGTTTTATTTCAGGGTGTACAAAATGCTAGAGGTGCCGTGCTACTATTTGCTGATGCTGACGGAGCCACAAAATTTGCCGACCTTGCAAAGCTGGAAGAAAGCCTTAACCAGCTTGTGGATTGTAAGACAGCTTCCTAACACTTGTCAGGATTCATTTTAAAAAATCATTTTAATTAATGAAAGCCATTCATAAAAATTTTCCATTCTCAGTGAACTACAAGAAGAAACCTGGTGTTGTAGCCGAAACTCTGGGCATAGTGTGTGGATCTAGAGCCCACCTGGAAGATGAGGCAATCTCTAGTCGCTCGGCTTTCCGCACCCTCTTAATGCATGGATTTCATTGGTTGGTATGGCTTTTGGCAGTCAAGGACATACGTGACACCCAGTGCGGCTTCAAATTGCTCACTAGACAAGCTGCCAGGTTTTGTTTTTCAAGTCTACATGTGGAGAAATGGTAATTGGATGATTTAACACTGTTAAAATGTCTTGGGATTGAATTCGCTTGTGGATTTATCTGGAATATTAATTAAATTGATTTTTTTCGACTAATGGAGGTGTTGATTGATAATGCCGGTATCTTTATTTTTTTAAGGGCATTTGACGTCGAGCTGCTGTACATAGCACAAAGCCTGAACATTCCCATCACTGAAGTGGCTGTGAATTGGACAGAAATTGAAGGTGAATTTTCTCTTGCAGTGGTATTATGTAAAAATACTGAATTCTTAGAAAATGTCTGGCAGAAAGTAAATTTCCACTATGATCGAGGTATTCATCATGTCGGGTTTGTTCTAGGGTCAAAAATAGTTCCTGTGTTAAGCTGGCTGCAAATGGGGAAAGATCTCGTTCTGATTTGGCTGCGCTATACAATTGGTGCATGGAAGCTGTCTACCAAAAATCACCGAGAATGAGTGACTTACACATACATCAATGATTATTTATGAACAATGAAACAATGAGAAATGCTTTAAACTTCCAATATGCAAACATTGGCCTGAAAACATGATGTTTACGTAACTATAATGAAGCAGAGAACTAGATTCATTGGTATTATATTCCATTATTTTACAGTAAGTACTGCTGTCGTACTTAACAATTTCATTATTTTGCCTCTTACTTTCACATAGCACATGTAGTAATAACTGTTTGCATTTTTTCACATTATGCTGTAACAGTTAAATAATTTCTCAATAAAACATTGTTTTACGCACCACGCTACTGCCTTCGATCTAAAGCATCGAAACTGTCTACTTGACTGCCTGTCATATTGCAAATGGCATAAAATGCTAGTTCCATACCAAGCAATACTAGCTTCCATTTGCCGCTGTAATCAGGTATTTTTAACAGTGTACAACGCAGGAAACTGCTCAAAACAGCTTCACGACTTTTCAAAAAGACTGTTATTTCAATGGGTAAAACTGCTAAGAACAGCACAAATTAAATTCCCAAGCAGTTTTACCCATTTAATTATCAGTTTTTTTATAAACTAGTGCTTAGATTAAGGTGTAGACATGAGTCTTAAGAAATTGATAACTTCACGACTATTTTGGATCACTAGCGATGAGCTCTCTCCGTTTCCAGACAACACCAGTTCTGCTGGTGGTACGACTTGCAACCATTTCCACCGCAGTCGGGGCGATTTCACTCGATTTCGGCGATTGCAACAAGGATGCGTCGGGAATGTGCCGAGTCTGATGCCTCGAATCCGTGTATCGTCTTTTGGCATAGTTCTTTTTGTCTGACGATGAATTCTCGGTCGTCACCGTCTTTGCCGATTTCCCCGCTGAGACTTCTTGCAAGTTGAGCATCCGCTCGATGTCTGCTGTTTTCGATCTCATCACTGCACCCCCTATACTCGATATACTTGTTAGCTTTCGTTCACTTTCCCTATCTGGTTGGAACTCCACCTTCTTTGTTGAACTGCTAGCAATTTTAGCTTGAATTTGTTGAAGTTCACTCGTTGTCGTAAAGGTGACCTTCTGTAGAATGACTGGCGCTAATTCTTTGGCCGTCACGGATGACCCCCTTTGGTAACCTTTGCTGAGCTTTGCTGCCTCCCCTTGCCGGGATGAATCGTGAGTTGCGAGCCATTCCGTGGTTGTCCCATCGGCAGCATCCAAAGATGTCACCTCGGAGTCGCTGCTGCTACGGTGCTGTCTTCTCGGTGAACCTGTGACAGGCAGGGCACCGATAAATATCCACGGCAGTTTCATTTCTTGCAGTTTGCAATCCACCTGGCATCATGATGTTTACATTCTGCTATCTTTTGACTGCAACAGTGAGAGTAGTGAAGTAATCATTCGAAACTGAGAAATTGCACTTTGGAAATAGTGCCGTTGTAACAACATCGTATTGGCTGAGAAATATCTCTACATTACCATTTCAGCCAAGACGAGACCATCAGACATCACATCGTATTGCGAATGACTTTCGGATGATTGAACTTAAAGGTGGCGTTACCTGCTATATGAACATTGTTCTATACGCTCGAATGTATCGTGGTAGTTTGCAATGGCATTCCAAAAAATGGTTGATATTCTATGAGTGATAGAAAATATTTTAGTAAGGTTGCAGCGGGAGCACGTGCCATTTCTATTGACGCGAGAATAGCACAGGAATATGCAGCAAACTAGAGGCACACCATCGATAATCCGCTTATCTTGGCTGACTTAGCATGTTAAATTACTACTCTGCTGGGTTTGAATAGCCTTGAAGTTTGAACACATACAGTTCTCTTGTGACTAGAGATGTAAAATTACCAGTGTTTTTAAAAGTGGTAAAAATTGACAGCACATATATTGAAAAAAATAAAATGACAACCAATTTCAGCAGATATCTACGTTGATATGTTGTGTTCTCCATGACCATAGCTGAAAGTATCAAAGTGTAACATTTACTAATTAAAGTAAAATAAAAAATGTAAGTGCTTAAAAGTTACGTTAAAACATGAAAATCCAAACAGGAAATTGAACATTTAAATGAGGAAGAAATTGCTTGGAATAATACCGCCAACGGAAATGACACCAGAATGTAAAGATGAACGTCGAATGAACCTACCAGTGTTGGGCAAGTTACCAAAAAAAAGGAACTAGTTACAAGTTAAGTTACTTGCTTTTAAAAGGAACTAGTTGCCTGTTAAGTTACCTGACCACAAAAGGATCTGAAAAGTTGCCCAAAAGGAACTAATTACTTCAAGTTACTTTTTACTCATAACATAGAGCAACTGCAAAACGGATTTTAATAAATCGAAACATTGCTGACACACCAACATAACTGCATATACTACGAAATTTCAGAAAGGAAACATCTACCTGCACATACATTATTTTGAACCAGTGACTGGCGACGTACAGTATGCTGCAAAAGGAACTAGAAAAGTAACCGACGTGTTAGTTCCCGTTACCCATTAAATGTACTAGATACAGTACTGTATACTGTACAGTTATTGGTTAAAAAAAGGAACTTAGAAGGAACTGAGTTATCTAAAAAGGAACACGTTACCGGTAACGCATTCTTTTGTAAAAGTTACTTCCCAAAACTGGAACCTACCTATGGTCATTTGTGAAGTGTAGCCTTCTGGTTGATCCTCAAAGAACAACATGTCTGGCTCTCGGCTGATGGCTGGCGGAACAGGGATCTTCAGGCTAGCTGTTATCACTGAGCTCTCTTCCTGCAATGGCAGAACCCGATTTGGGATCAATTACCTTTACATGTTGAAGCCTAAAAGAATGTGTCTCGTTTTAACAGCTGCAAGTTGGGTCATTTTATGTGAAGGCCCTGGGGAAGGTCCTAGCCAGGGCTTTATCCCCACAACGGGTCCACGGACCGGCAGCTCGTAGGCCCCAAAATGTGGAGTTCGTCGACTATGGCTTTTTTACTAGTGCCGCGCGCGTTCGATATTAGAGCAACTCTTTGGCTAACAGATTTTAAGTTACCAATTAATGATCACCGCTGGTTGTGTGAAACTGTAATAGCTTCAAACCCCAAGGGATGAAGTGGAACCCAAAAAGACTCGTAGTGAGTAAACTAGCCAAGTTCAACTGTCTGTTTGTCCACCAGTCTTGCCATTGAATACTTCAGAATCAACCTCAAATTCCAAGGAGTCGGCAGTGATAGCTTGGCCAAAAATACCGGACGACCTGACATCGAACATTTAAATCAACCTCCGCAAAGTCTCTTTGGACAACGCCCACCACCCGACCCGCTGGCATTCATAGGTACCTGCAAGGTTGGGGGGGCAGGAGGGGACCCAGGAATAACCAGCTACAGGCCATACTGTGAGAGAGCATACTGCATTACACCCACAAAATAGGCTCTCTAGCCATACCTTCCTGTGTTACCTGCCACCATCGCCCCTGGCGGAAAAGTATGCTCTCCCAGTAAATAGAGTGTACAGTCCATACTGTGAGAGAGCATACTGCGTTATACCCACAAAGTAAACTCTCTAGCCATACCTTCCTGTGTTAACTGCCACCATCGCCCCTGGCGGAAAGTATGCTCTCCGAGTAAATAGAATGTACAGTCTACACAGTGAGAGAGAAAACTGCATTACACCCACAAAATATGCTCTCCAGCAACACCTTCCTGTGTTAACTGCCACCATCGCCCCTGGCGGAAAAGAATGCTCTCCCATTATATAGAGTGTAAAGGGTTAAGGAATGAGGTCTAACTAGTTTCATTTCATTCTTTTGTACAAGTTATTTGAAAAGAAATGAAATGAAATTTGCAAGGTGTAGAATGCAGTCTTCTGCCTTGCTTATTATTTGAAATCTGTGGAATGTAAATCACGGCAAGCCTATAACTCTGATGGAAGCCAAATGTGAAAAAACCCAACGTAACGGATAACGCTCATTGCCTTGCACTGTTTTCGAATGAAACCGCAATGCTGTCAGGGTGGCTCGCAAATGTCATGCATAAATAATTTCTTTGGTCTTCTTCTTAATCTTAGCACTAGTTTTCAAAAAAACTGTTAAGTTAACTGGGTATCACTGCCAAGAAATTATAAGAAACAAACACCAACGTTTTGCGAACTATACTGTAGGCTTCCTCAGGGCTAATGTGACAGTTTTAACGTGAAAAAGGACTTATATACAAAACAACAAACAAAAAAAAATATAGCAAGGTCTACTTATAAAATTGAAAAATAATCGACTGCCTCTAAATTCTAGCAAGGCCTCCTAAAAATAATCTGATAGAAAAAATGCATGATGTTGCAAGGTGCCAAGAGTGAAAGATCTTAGCGGCAACATGTCCCACTGTACTGTCAGTAAGTTCAGCACAATCATTCTTGTTCATGAGATTAACAGAATGGTGATTTAAGTGAACTAAATGATGGTGCACTGGCCTATCTTTACCTTGTAAACAGTCGCAGACAAATCCTCAGACGATGTATTCACTGACTTTGAGTCCAGCTGATAGTGTTGGGATGATTTCGATTCGGTCTGATATCTCTTCTTTGAGCTGGTTCGTTCTTTTCCACTATCGCTGTGCCTGCCATGTTAAGAAACATTAGAAAAGTATTTTTACTGCTATAGAGCAGCTGTTAGCCAGGTGTAGAGATGTAAGTACCTTGGGTTCATTGACATTTCAGGTCCTCCCATTGCTGCCGTTTCGTGGAGAAAATCTTCTCGTGACCAAACACGGGGAACTTGTTCACTCTCTATCAACAATTCTCTGTCCAAAGGGCAGGCGTCCACTTCATCCGAGCTAGAACTGTGCGGTCATTGATAGTGTGATTATACTGCCAGCACCCACGTAAACACACAGCTGCAATATTCAATCCAGAACGGCTATTTATTGCTGTTCTCGTTACTATTCCAATACTTACTAGTCTCTTTTTCTCAGCAAGATGTCCAGAGCTTCGGGGTGACTGTCCATCATATGAACGTAAACTTCGTCAAGAAGTTCCGCAGACACCTAGGCCATAGAATTACAGTTGATGACAAGGATTAAACATTTAAAGCCAAATACACAGCTAGTAATAATTTTAAGAATATTAAAATCACTTCAAAAATACCTGCTTACTGGTCTTCCTCGGACTTCCGAGGTTCGAGTCCTCGAGTAAGCAGGTGTTTTTTAAGTGATTTTAATATTCTTAAAATTACAGTTGATCACTGTAGGCAAGACGGCAGGCGGCATTCTTGCAAGTAAAGCAGTGATGCAACAACTTGAGGAAATTGTGTCATGCCGTAATACCACAAAAAGTATCTCTTTTAGCAATTCTACTCTAAAATTGCACTACCCTTCCGAAATTTCCTACCAAGAACTTGTGAGATCTATTCTTTTGCAAGGTTTTAAATAATTTTAAAGGAAATTCAAAAAATGTGTGGTATCTTATCATAGAAATATCTTGTAAGATCTCAAGAAATTCGCAAGATCATCAGACGGTCTAAGGTTGTGTAAGATCCCGTTCCATAGGATGTAAATAGGATTTTTCAACAAGCAAAATATTACATCGAGGATGCTGCGAGGTTTCTTTCCTCCCTTTCAAAATTCCGCAATGTCAGCAGTGGCTCACCGTGAATAATCCATCATTGTGATCGATCATGCTTCTAACTACATTGATCACATCTATTCTTTCCTCTGCTCCTTCTGTACTTAATTCCTGAGCACATCCTGGCTTGATGTTGTGGAGGATGTTTGGCGCGATTAGCGTAGCTAGATTGTTGCTGTCCATTTTGTTGCCTGGTTTCCATTCACCTGGAACCAAGATTGAACTAATTAGATTCAATTACTAGGCAAAAGTACTGGTTGGTGCTATCACCTGTTATGAAGGCCTATGAAATAAGCATTCAAAGTAGCGCAATAAATAATACCGTAAAAATATCGGTTGAAAATTACCTGTAATTTTGACTCGTAGAATTCAAATTTAATTTAAAGCTTTTTTAAGTATTCCCTAGCCCTAGTTAGTGATAGCTCTAACTTTGTAATGCCACCGCCTACAAGTTTTAAAAAACCTTCGGTACAGCTGATGACCTCATTTTTCTTTCATGGTTTGTGGCGGTAAACCCCAAAAGTAGACTGCACCTCTTGGCCCGGCTTCACAAAGCTTTTTAACTCCATGCAACGCATCAATTGGCTCATCTGTTTTGCACAGGGTACTCATGAGCATATCTCTAAAGCCTGAATTACACGGTCCAATTTTCCGTCAAACCCTTGCATCCAACCCTTGGATGCAACCGACTTGGACCG
>QKMV01002515.1:0-13150 GCA_003287335.1 Lednia tumana
CTCTCTCTCTCTCTCTCTCTCTCTCTCTCTCTCTCTCTCTCTCTCTCTCTCTCTCTCTCTCTCTCTTTCTCTTTCTCATCCATTCCTTGTTCAATCACTAGCAACGCTCAAGTCAACATTGAACACAACAAAAGTGTGTCTTATTATTCTGTATAGGTCCTTCAACATGGCGTGCGCTTTTCCAAATGCCCAGTAAACTCGGCGACCTTTTTTCTCCAGCCATGAGAGGAAGATTAAGAATGACAAGCGCTCTGTCCATGCAGCTTCTTTCGGCTCGGCTTTTCTCGGGTTTTTTTTACTGTAGAAGCGACGACGATCATCATTTACTGTTTTACTTTTCCAAGTCGCTTCTTTTCACTAATGATTTACTCCAGTACAGACCGCAGCAAATCTGCAACCAGCGTCGTACATCCAAATGGAACGATATGATGTGGCTGGCCAGGCTAGACATTTTTGTTATGTTCTCAAGGTTTACGCCCAGAAGATCTTTGCTCGGTTTGTGATACTGCTCTTCTCACCGTTTTCTTCTCGAAGCCTGGAGCAACCTGTAGCAATCAGTCTTCTTAGTTTCAAATGTAAGTTCTTCCTTGTAGAAATGGAAATTTTTTACTTTGTGTTATTACTTTCTATTTTTCACGCTATTATATAATATAATGTAATGATATCTGCAGTCAGGTTAGAGCATGACAAATTGAGTGAGTAAGGTGCTGAAGAGAAACACATTTTTACTGTAAAAATCAGAATTTATTATTTGATTTCAAGTTTTTATTTCTCTCGGCACTTAAAGTAGCGCAAATTCCTTAAAGGAAAAAATATGGCCTCAAGAAAGCGATAGACGAGTTTTAGTAGACTCCAACATAAATGCGAATCTTTTTCCCCATGAAACCAATGCGTAAACGGGCTTATCGTTTTATCATCAATAAAAAAGCCGACTCATATAGCAGAGTCTCCCTATAAATACCCACGCGTGATTCTCTTTTGCAAAGAAATAACTCAAACGAGCCTTTTCACCGATCAAAATCGAAAGGAACCAGACATTACTAAACACAGCTGTTTTCTAGCGGCAGCTTCGGTGGTAACCAACTACAGTTTCGTAATCCATCACCTAAACGTGATTATACTGGCGTCGAGGGAAGGCCATGAGCTTTCCCACGACGACGTCGACGCCGATGACACTTGATTGGATCTCGCGGCGACGTGGCGTCGTCGTCACGTGGTGCAGCTTGCAGCACGAGTGGATTAAGCGTCGCGACGCTTCTGTTGAGGCGCGCTGGCCACCTGGCGACGTCGGTCTGGATCTAATTACTCGAGCAACATTTTAAAAGCATCGTTTGTCAACGGCAAAAGCGCTACATTCGCGGTTCTTACTTATAAGTGATGACGTAATAGTGACGTGTTTCTTACAACTGGTTCCTTGCGAGTTCGTTCTAAAGCGGAAAGCTCTCTCAAATGGTACATCCATTATCTTCGGTGAAGTTTAGTCAATTTGGGCTTTCAAAGAAACTTCCAAGCGATTCAGAGCCAATGGTCTCAAATTCTCTACTTTTGAACCCATATAATTTGAGACAGAATCAACGGATTCCTGCAGTTGTGCGAGATTTCAGATGTTTTTTTTTCGTTCACAATATGAACATATTTAGAAAAATATGCATGTGTGAATGTTACACCATTAGGGATCTCTATTATAGGCGCAAATATCTCCGTTGCTGACGCGCCATAAAACAAAACAATCGTTCGCTCTATTTTATATATCAAACATACAGAATGAAAGTGGAAACCATGAGAGCAGAAGCCTAGTTTTCACCGCCTGTGATTCGTTGGGCGAAGTAGGGGGGGGGTAGGGGGGGGGATCTGGTTCGCGCTGCATTATCTCGTCTCCTCGGGGAGTCTAAACAGCACGCGCGCTACACCAATTCGGAGTAAATACACATGTAAGGAAACCGGTGATTAGTGGAATGTAATCAAGATTTGTGTCCGTGCTATCCCCGAAATCGTGGACCAGCTGACATGGAAAATATATTTCAATGCTCTCCTTGCCATGGTCATCGCATGACTACACGAAACACGACATGAAAGCGACGCACCAATCCTGGCGCAAGTAAAGCGATAATTTTTGCCTGGCAGAATAAGAAATTAGTGCGCGAAAATAGCAGCTTTAGCGAGTGGCGACGAGAAAGCCTAGACGTCTCGAGCTATTGTCTTCATAAATTGCGACACTTCATCGGACAAAGGGAAAGCATTCAAAGAGATGAGCTTCAAAGCAGTTGGTCCGCGATGACACAAACCCGGGCAAGTGGAAACGCGCTTCGATTTTCCACGAAATCCTGACGTCTTAGCGAAAGACGGAGAGCTCGAACTTGTGATAACTAACAACTCTATGATAGATTTCACTGGAAAGTGGAACTTGCTAGTTGAATGTAGTTTAGGATTTAACTTTTCCAAAGGATGATAATGCCGCAGAAACTTTGTGGTGAAGCAAAAAGCTTCCACTTCTCAGTTTCAAATCTAAACAAACGGCGAAGCATTTTGATAAGAGTTTCTCCGCAGGAGCTAGACAATGAAGACATGTAGCATCATAAAAGCGCGGGATGTTTGTTTAACTCTTTGTGACAAATACGCACGATTTACAGACGTTTTCTCTGTCGCAAACTTTGAGAAATAATGTTGAAAACCATAAGCTTTGTGCCTTGCTTAAGAAAGGAATGAAAATAAACAATCTTAGTAATGGAAGAAGGGGAGATAGAATTTAAAAATCTTCATCAAGAGAGAATTGCTAATGAGACGGTTAGACAAGGTGGACGCCTTTCTTGTGTGTCATCGCACTCATTGCACTCTGCGCTGCTCGCCGGGACCAACTCGGTCGCGTTTCTCCTACCGCCTCCGCCACCGTCTCCGCCACCGCCTCCGCCACCGCCTCCGCCGCCGCTACCGCCACCGCCGCCGCCGGCTGCTGCTGCTGCTGTTGCTACGGCAGATCTCTGCCGGGAAAATAATACGCTTTAGGACTTAAAGGAGAACTTTTATTAGCTAGCCGTGTCCTATAAGACATAAAATATAAGCCAACTCTCGAGGACTATATCGAGAGTTTATGGCGGGACCAGAATCTTAACTGTAGATTCTGCATATTCCGCCGTGCGCTTGCGACGAAACTGGTGGTAAATTAGAGCCAAAAAGCAATCAATATCCGAAAGCAAAACCATACTTGGGGAAACTTGCTGCAATGGGTTAGATTATTTAGTGGCAGGGCATGTGTTTGAAATTCGGAACAACAGTTTCAGGGTATTTAAGCGAGAACCTAGTTCCTACGTTCCCGAATCTGTAGCTTGAAACAAACAGAAATGTATTTCACTAAAAAGTTGCATTTATTCTGTAAATTGATTGTTATTCAAAAATGATCTCAAACATAAAATATACAAAGCTTGAAACAAGCACGCGCTATTCTTCTATACGCTCTGGTGACACAAATCGAAATGTCATCTCTGCGTCAAATTAGAGTTACTCTTGACTTTGCTGGCCGGGTCCGCGGCCGGCACCTTTCTCGCCTGCTTCTGCATTTCGTCCATGATCTTGAGAGCTTCTTTACCTTCCACTTGCGTAAACTTAACAGGCTTTCCATCGCGCAGGTCCTCTTCCTTGTCCCTTATGAATGTTAGCTTCGTATCAGCCACTTCCTCTGCGTCACTCACTGTCTCACCTCTGCGCACGTGGGCATGCACTTTGTGCGGTCTGTCTTCGCATCGACGCACATTTCTCTTCTTTCTCCTTTTCCGTTTCCACCCACTGGCTCTATCACGTAGTGCGGTGTCTTGCTCTGACCCGACCTCCATCTCGGCTGATGGCTTCATTGGCTTGTCCTCCTCAGACAAAAGCGACTCGACAAAGCGCCGGCTGTCTTCCATTTCTCGTTCATCGTCTTTCTCTTGGGGCCCCAGCTCACTTGCTTCAACGTCGGGGTAATCATGCAGTGTTTCTGAGTCGATCTCGGGAATGATGTTGACGTATCTTGATGGCCCAGGCTCGTCTTCTAATCTACGCCCAGCATCTTTCATAAGGTAGTCAAATTCGTCTGTTTTCAAATCGCTTTGATCAATTCCGAAGCTGTGCTGGTTGAGATAGACGCCAGAGTTTCGCTTATCAACGAAGCTGTCACTGCCTATTGAATCTTTGTCGTCGTGATCGTTGTCGTCGTCGTCGGTCAGAGCGTCGAACTTGTATTCGCCGTGTCGATCGTGGTCGGGCACCGACAGACGTGCGGTTCCAATTTTATCGTCGGGAAGCAGCTCGTCGATGTTGGGATCCTCATTGTGCGCCGAACAGTCTCGCGACTGTTCTCGGTGGATCGCGCCCATCGCTTCAATGATGTCCAGCTCCCGCTGCGGAAGGTCGCCGAAATAGAGGACACCTTCACGCAGTGGCTGATTTGAGATTTCTTCTTTCGCGCGATTTTGTTTGTTCAAGCGTGACATATGCTCTTGAAGGCGTTTTATTGCCTTGTCGGATGACTCAGAAAAGTCGGCAGAGGTACTCAGCTGCTCCGGTGGGAGCATCATATCCATCTTCAAATCATGTTCGAGGTCTGGTTTAGACGGCTGGCCTAGAAGCTCTTGTCTCAACTCATTTTCAAAGTCTTCTTTTAAAGGCTTATCCATTCGATCTTTAAACTCCTGTTTATCGTCTAGCTTCAGGAGCTGGTTTTTCATATCCTGCTTGAGCTTCGCCTCTGGTTGTAACTCCTGGGCAATCATTTCTTTGCTTATCACGTTGGCTTTGAGAGAGTAGTTCTTCAAATTCTGGTTGAGCTTTTCCTCTGGTTTTAAAGCCTTGGCCGTCAATTTTTGGCTAGGATCTCCTGGTTTTGAGGTCAAGTTCATCAAATCTTGTAGGAATTCATGTTTTTTATCTGGTTTTAACAGCTGGGCCGTTAATTCTTGTCTGGGCTCACCTGAGTTGATAGTATGATTCGTCAACCCCTTAACAGATTCCTGTTTTGGCTCCGGCGTAAACAGCTGGTCTATTATTTCTTGTCTGGCATTGCCTGATTTTAGCGGATGGTATGTCAAGTCATTTAAGAATTCCTGCTTCGCATCTGATTTTGACGTCTTGGCCATTAACTCCTGCCTTGGACTGGCAGGATTGAGGGTATGTTTTTCCAGCCCTTGAACGGGTTTCTGATTTAGCTCCGGTTGTAACAGCTGGTCTATTAATTCCTGTCTTGGGTTACCTAATTGAAGTGAATGGTTCTGCTTTGCATCTGATTTCAGCGGCTGGGTCATAAGTTCATGTCTCGAGCCACCAAATTTTAGAGGGTGATTTGTATCATCCTGCATGAATTGTTGCATTGGCTCTGGGTTTAACAGCTGGTCTATCAGTTCCTGTCGGGGATTGGCTGATTTTAATGAGTGGTACGTAAAATCGTGTACGGGCTCCTCTTTTGCCTCTGGTTTCAACTGCTGGTCATTTACTTGTTTGGGCTCGTCTTTAGAGTTCAAATTAAGGGATGGGTACACATTCTGTCTAAATTTCTGGATTTTTTCTGACTTAAGTGGATCACTAAATAGCTCACCTCTGAAACCGTCGTTTTCTTTAGATTTTAGACCTTTTTGCATCAAATTTTGTCTAAAATGTCGGTTAAAAACAGGTTCCGTTGGCTGGTCCATTAACGGTTCTTTGAAATAATGTTTCGCTTCTGGTTTAAACAAATGATCCCTCAGCTCTTGGCTGAAATCAGGATTTGCTTCAGGCTTAAATGTCTGCTCCATGGAATCCTGTCTGCCGTTAAGATTTTCTTCTAGTTGCATCACCTCATTCGCTTCTGGGTTGAATGAGTCGTAATTCAAGTCCCGCCCAAAGTCTTGTTCACCTGGAGACTGGAATTGATCTTCTGGGTCAAATTGCTGGTCAATTGACTCTTTCACGAAGTTGTTTTTAGCGTATCTACCGTGCGGCTGCCCGCGAATTAAAGGCTCAAAATCAAGCGTATTTTCAAAGCTTCGTTGATCTTGAAATGGCGACCGGGCGACAGGAGCCTGCTCTGCAGCGATACTCTGGTCTTGATTGTTTTGGTATTGCAAATCCTCAAAGTTACTGCTTGGAGAAATGAAAGCGGTTTTATCTTTCCTGAAAGCGTCAATCAATGGATATTTCGATCTTCTCGTCGGTTGCATGAAGCTTTTCGGTGCGGGTAATTTGGCCTTGTTCTGATTCTCTGCAGACATCTGCCAACTCATCATACTATGTTTCTCTTCTTTTGCCTCCATCCCCTGCTGCGACAAGGGAAACTTATACACGTCTTGTTGCCGGACATCTGATGATGATCGTAGAGATCCGACGTCCTTGGCCAGATTTGTCCATTCCTGCTTTGCGGGACTATCACCTACATCAGCAGGCTGTAAGTAGTTTTGCTTTTGGCTGATTGGATTTAAATCGCTATAAACCTCATCAACAAGGTTTTTGGCCTGTGCATGCTGCATTTCAATTCCATTCTCTATGTCTAAGTCACCCGAAGGGCTAGACCATTCCGTTAACTTGGCGCTGTTCTGCGCTCTCGATTTTGTTTCAGCTGGTTGAAACGATGTCATTGCCACATTAAAATAATCCGCGTCGGTCGGACTTTTCAAAAGAGGTGTACCCTGCTGAGGTGGCTGTATAGGTTTTTCATAATACTGATCCTGAGTATATAGTACTTTGGCGGTGTTTGGACTCGGTAGAAGCTGTGTTGGAGCCTGCAAGCGGTGATTTTTCTCTGGATTTGGCGACTGATACCCTCCTGAGTATTCCTGATCTTGGGTATATTGCAGGTCCTTCAAATTGCTTTTGTGCCCCAGCGTGTTTTGAAAAAACTTATGTGGACTTTCAGCTTGCTGGTTATCATGTTTATTCATTGCAAATTGCACTTTCTTTATATCTTGATCCAGCATCTGATGCACTTGGTTGTAATCCTTTCGATCTAGTGCGTGTTGTAATTTATTTTTATCAATGTCACGTGGCTTCTCTACTTGCTTGTAATTTTTTTCCCGGGCAAAATACTCCTGATTTTGATCCTGTAGCTGGGGATATTTCGTTGGCTTGTAATGACTGTCACCTGGTTTTAATAAACTTGGCTGCATTCCAAACGCTCCTTGATCTAGCATCGGATCGTTCCCCTGCGTTTTTCCAGCCAACGTCAACACTTTTGAATCCGTGGGCGCTTTCTTCGTATACAGCTCCAAGCGTAATGCCAGCGGTCTGATACCTTTCTTCATCTGCTTGGTATTGTCCAAATCTTGCTCCTTTGAATAAGGCAACTTTTCCCACGGTCTCCCTGGGACTCTTAAATTCAGCTGCTTAATGCTGGAAAGAACTTCCGCCTTGGGTAGACTCACGTCATTCAGGTAGTCGTTGACTTTATCTGGAATAATAACTGGCTCGTGAAAACTATCAGAAGTTCCCAGATCACTCTGAAATAAATTCTGGGGAGACCGGTTGAGTGTTTGAACCAGTGGCGTATTAGGAAATAGGGTGATACGTCCGCCACGTGGTTGCAATTCTTGAGGACTCTGCACGGCACTGTCCCGACTAGAATGCATCTGGCCGGCGACGTCAGCCACCATTTTCGCGTCGGCACCACCCCGTTGCCAGGATGGCAGGAGATTGCTTACAGGGCCCCCATGGAGCGAAAAATCTGCCTGGCCAGATTTACGGGCGGGCAACGCCATCTGTGCGATTTGAGCATCGACGCTGTCCGAGCGGGCAGCCATGTCAAGAGGCACTTCCTCCTCATTGACAGTAGAATAATTAATCTCCTCCTGCGCGGAGTCTTTCTCCTTTTTTTCGTGACCTTCACTCTCTGAATCGTCGTGGTTGTGTTTCTCAGTGTCTTCAAGGACGGATGCAATAATGGCCTGGTTTCCGATCTCGCTACCATGTTCCTCTAGACTAGAACCTTCCAACGGTACGGAAGTAAGGTAACGGCCAATGTCTAACATGTCCTCTCGTCTGTTCAGCGCCGTTCCATCAAACTCTTCAATTTTTTTAAGGTCGTCGTCGCGCTCCGAGTCCATCTCGATGTCGAGCAGACTGACTTTGTGGTCGTCCTGCGCCGCGCGCTTGTAGAATGTCTTGCCAAGTCGTGGTTCATCGGCGATCTTCTGCTCCAGTCGGTCTTCTTCCATCTTCACCTCCTGCCGCTGCTTCTGCGCGGCATCGGCGCCGGCGTCCACGCTCGTTTCGGTGGCGTATCGCTTGGCTCCTTTGGTATGCTCGTCTCGAAGCTGCTTCTCCTTCTCCTTCCGGGCATTGGCTTGGAGTTTGTTGATGAACTGCAACGCCTGCACGCCCGAAAGACACTCGGGCATCGACGTGTTACGCGGATTGCCTTCCTTGCCAGGCAAGAAGGTGATCTGGAAGTCCTTGACGTCCATCACATCCACAACCGTCTGGCCTCGGTTCATTTTCGCTTTTAGTGGTTTCGTTGTCGTAACACCGCTTTGTCTCTTCACTCTTGTTTTGGGCTTGCTGTCTTTTGTGTCGCAAATCGTTTTTGATTGCTTAGGCAACACACGCTCTTCATCCTGTATGTCGTCTTCATCGTTTCCTCCTTCTATTTCCTCATCTCCATCGTCCCCGTCTCCTTCCGCATTATCATCCGAGTCGATCTCGGTCTCAGTTTTCTCCGCATCGTGACTTGCTTTTCCCTTATCCTTGTTTCCTTTTTCCCTCTTTTTTTTATCACTAGTTCTCACCGGAAGAATTTTTGGCCCACAATACTCTCTTTTCGCTCTCTTTTTCGGCTTTCCTTCTTTAGTGTCACAAGTCGTCTTTGGTTTTCCTAAAGTTATCTTTATTTTCCCATGTAACAGAGGCTCTACGTCCTGCTTGTCGTCTTCTTCATCTCCGTCTCCTCCTCCATCGTCTCCTCCATCGTCATCCCCCTCCGAACTCTCATCGGCATCAACCTCAGTCTCAATTTTCTCCGTTTCACTTAGATTCTCAAGTAACACATGCTCTTCGTCCTGCCTGTCGTCTTCTTCGTCTCCGTCTCCTACTCCATCGTCTCCTTCTCCATCGTCTTCTTCATCGTCATTCCCATCAAAATTCTCATCTGCATCAACCACAGTCTCATTTTTCTCCGTAACACTTGGTTTTCCAGGTAACAGCGGCTCTTCGTTCTGCAAATCGTCATCTTCGTCTCCGTCTCCTACTCCATCGTCTCCTTCATCGTCATTTCCGTCTGAAGTCTCATCTGCATCAACCTCAGTCTCAATTTTCTCCGTAGCACTGCCATTTAACTTCCCGTTTTTATTTTCTTTCTCTCTCTTATCCTCCCTCTTCTCTTCTTCTTTCTCTATCACTCTCGTCGGATTCATGTTCGTCCCACCGTACTCTCTTCTCAATTTTCTTTGAAGCTTGCTGCCTTTTGTATTGAAAGATGTCTTTGGTTTCTCAGGTAACAGAGGCTCTTCGTCCTGCCTGTCGTCTTCTTCGTCTCCGTCACCTACTTCGGCGTCTTCTTTATCCTCGTCCTTATCCAAATTGTCATCAACATCAACCTCTGTCTCAGTTTCCTCCTCACAACCCCCATTTAACTTCCCACCTGTATCTTCTTTCTCTATCTGTTTTGCCTCCCTTTCCTGTATCAGATTCATTTTCGTCCTCACGCCCTCTTCTTTCACCCGCCGTCGGAGCTTTCTCTCTTTAGTGCCGCAAATTTTCTTTGGTTTCTTAGGAGACGCTGGTATTTCGTCCTCATTTTCGTCTTCTTCGTCTCCGTCTCCTATGCCATCGTCTCCTTCATCCTCGTCCTCGTCCCCATCGAAATCGTCATCAACCTCTGTTTCATTTTTTTCCGTAACACTTCCATTTAACCTCCTGTCTTTATTTTCTTTCTCCCTCTTCCCTTTAGTCAAAGGTATCACTTTGTTTCCGACCTTTAAATTGTTACTCTTCTTGCCTGCGTCGTAACTGGTCTGGTTCGCATGGACGACGCTCCGTACCACTTCCGGATTGAACAGGAAGTCGTTCACCGGGTCCTCTTTCATTTCGCGCAAGATGGCGATCAGGTTTGTGGGTGCCTCGTTGGCTGCGACGGACGATAGAGCACGTGCGGCCACGAGCGGCGCTTCCGCGGCTTTAAAACAAGGCTCGGTATCGTGCGGCTTTACGCCTGCGCACAGGTTGTCGGCCACGAGGTCCGACTCGCCCTCGTCCTCGCCAGTCGGCTTCATGCACACCACCGATCGCGTGCGCACGCACGTCTGGTCGCCGGGCGCACAGTCTTTGCAGTCTTTTTGCCAGTCTCCGACCATCCACCTGAGGGAATGAAGGAGGCAGTGTAACCAAGGTACCACATCACTCGCGAATTGGCAACGTTTTGTGTCAGCGTTTGCGCTTACATTTAGTAGCGAACACAGAAATGTACCCCGTGTTCAAGTCCAGCGAACTTGTAACAGCAAACAGTAATCATGTGCATAAGGAATAGCGCAGTATCATTTGTTTAGCTATATTAGCTAGTCTGTGTTTGCGCGAACGCTGCCACTAAACGAAAGTAACGTCAAGGTGAAGATTGTTTTGCAAACCCCCATTGTGGCATTGAAAACTAAACCAACGCAACACTATCTTTCTACAGTACTTAATCAAAAACCCTATGGCAGTGCGTATGCACAGATTGTGTCCCACACAAATCTTCTGAGACGCCAGTGTGTTGAAGCAAGATTGCAATTCTATGGTGGCCGAAGCTCACCACGAAGATTATTCTTTCGCTTTTATGTTCAAGCCAACTTTTGAATCCTCCAACCGTCCAAGGATAACGTACCTCGTCAGGCAGGGTTGCAGGAAGCATGGTCGATTCTTCTCGTCCGGCTTCTCGAAGTGCTTGCAGTAGCAGTCCTCGACGAGTCCACCCTGGCGTTCGACGCAGCGGGCGACGGCCACTTCGTCGCCGGGCCCGCACTGTGCCGAGCACGGCGACCACGCGATGAAGTCCCACGAATAGCAGCCTCCCACGCAGCGCTTTTTGGCTCGCGAAACGGCGATCGAGTACGACAGCTTCACCGGCTCGATAGGCCGCACGAAGATGCTGATCGGCTTGGTGATTGGTCCAGGGATGTGCAGTGATTCCTGACGCATACGTGCCATGCCCAGCCAGGCCGATGAGCCGGGAATCTGAAATATGGGAGGAAATGCGTATTAATTATTGTCGTGTTTGACATTCGATATTCGGGACGTTCCCCCGAGCTTCTAAGCTGTATTGCAGTGCTCAGTGGTTAAAGCATTTGCCCGGTAAGCAAAAGGTCCAGGGTTCAAGTTCTGGAGTAAGCAGGAAATTTTGAAGTGATTTTAATATTGCTGGATATGATTATTTTACAGATGGGCCAGCGTCAACAATGTATTTTAGAAGCTAAAGTATCATGTTAAAAAGCGTTAAAAACACCAATTAGAAGGCACTTGAGTGGGAGACCGTGTTGTGAGGTCAAAGATCCGTTCCTGAAGTTATCGTGTTATGAGTGTGGGGTTTATTCGCAAGGGAAATAGACTCATGGCTAGGTGTTAACGAAAGACTTTTCAAATATCCGGTTGGAAAAGGGTAATTATGAAGTCTGCTTCATAAATTACCATTTTATGGAAATTTGATAGGACGAGGCTAATAAAAATTTTAATATTTAAGTTAATTGGAACCAGAGAGCCTAGATAGTATTTAGGCTCTCTTGTTGGAACAACTCTCGCTTAAAATATTTCTTTTGACTCATACAAAGTTTTGAACCCTAACGAATCAGGTCCCTTCTTCAGGTATTTTGGAGGGCCCGGATTTTTTATTTGTCAATGTGTTTTTGAAAAGATTGTCTATATGACGCACCTCGAACATGCCGAGCTTATCGCCCTTGATGAGTGGATCCGTCTTGTCATTTTCAAACACGACGATGAGCGCATGCGTCGGCTCCTGCTCGTCGACGTGGATGTTCCGCGCGCCTAGTGGCACGTCGACCAACTTCTTGAGACCCATGGCGTCTTCTTCGAAGGCTTTCGTGCCGTCTTGGATGGTGCACTCGGTGCCGTCGCCGTGGCAGATGCCACACACATCTTCGACGGAGTGTGACTCCAGGCTCATGTCACACGGAACTTCCTGCCGCGTGGGATAGGGAGTCAGGTCTTTTATTACATGAGGAGTAAGTAGATTCAAAAAGCTTAAGAAGAACATCGACCAGCCGAGAAAAAAGAAGGGCCTCGTAACTATGTGAGGTGGCACATCAGGTTGTACTGCATTTGGTACCGAAGCGAATGGAGCGATGCTGCCATGCCCGAGTGGTGTACCTTTTGAACTATCGACAGGCCTAGCACCTGAAGGTACACGCAAGCGTGTTTTACGCTGGACCGAACATTCTTAAGCTGTAGAACAACCAGTCGCAACACCCTCTTATCAACTGGGCGCCCTTGTTTATTAAAAATTCCACCGCGAACGAGATACGTACGAGCGCAGCGCCGTAAAGATACAGAGTATTCCTTATCGGTCCCCGCTGGGGTTGAATATACACGCAAGGCACAAGTGTAAGTGGTACGTCCAAAAAAAAAACAATGCAGTATATCTCCGGCCTGTCTCAACTGACGGCTTACAAAACCCATTGTGTAATTTGCGCGTTACAGTCTTGCGCATACTCCCTGCGCGAAAAAAAATCGTTTGACCCAAAAACACACTCTTAGTTGGGTAGCATACCTCTTCGGCATTCAGCTTACGTTGATTGTAGGTAAGTCCCTAAAAAAGAGGCCAAATCTCTGTTTGTTTCAAGTAACTTGTATGTACAGCCTCGGCAATTCTCGTTATATTTCATCACAGTATCCTCCTTATCCACACTAAACACAGGACCAAGCTTATAGAAACTATCAAGAGAAGATAATGGGTGAGCACTTTTAGTAAACGAATTGAGATGGCTCAACCAAGCCGAGATTCGACAGGACACCCAGCCGTGGTGGTGTCTCGGTCATTATGTGTATTAAATTATTCGACCATTACTGTATTGTGGGATGATAGAAAACACGAGCTATTTTGTGAAAATACTTGAGGCTTAAGAATTTTACATGAAATGATTCTCTTAAGCCCGTGTCACCACTGAAGTAATGCTTGGTAGATCAGGCAGGTCCCAGTGGCGGGAGCCGGGGGTGGAGTTTTAGTGGGTAATAC
>QKMV01002516.1:0-13146 GCA_003287335.1 Lednia tumana
GTCATCAAAGTGGTCAGTCATCAAAGTGGTCAGTCATCAAAGTGGTCAGTCATCAAAGTGGTTATGCCAACATACCGAGTGCTACTTCTGGTCTGCTTACAATCGCGAGGTCTCGGATTCGATCCTGATCCCCGGCTATCCTGGTTGTGGTTTTCCATGATTTCTCCCAAGCATTCCATGCCAATGCTGGGTACCGCGCCTCCACCGTAAGGGCACGACCGCTTGTTTCACCGACCCCTTCCTACAAGCTTTTGTGAACTTGTGTGGTCTTCGCGCAAATAATATCACTTGTCCGTCAGCTCATCCACGTCCGTATTTTACCCACAAAGTCGCCACTGAGTTAAACCGTCGCTGAAAAACTTTGTTGACTATAAAATATATTCTACGAGGGGTGAATTTAATAATTCCTCGAATTGTTGATTATATCCCCAACCCTTGATGCCTAACAGAGCGAGAGAATCTCACCGCATGATGCGTTCGCGAGCGAGAGAGAGAGAGAGCGTGCTTGCTCGAGATGAGAATGTCGAAACGCATTACGCCCGAGCGAGATGGTGTCGGAACGTGTTAGACGCAAGTGAGATGAAGGGATGTTTGATGAGACGAGGGGATGTTGTTAGATAGAGTCCTCTAGATTGACTCATTTGAGTGTGGCTGAATCCTTTGAACAGAGCACCGCGAATCTAATGCGCCGTTCTGAGTCAATCGCTGGCTGCACATCTTCCCTAGTTGGGTTTGTGCTAGTGGGTTGTGAGGTTGATAACCTTGAGCGTCGGCAACGTCCGTTGCGGCGCGATGCCGTATGTAGCTATGAGTGTGCTTGCGACGCGGTGACAGAAACTTAATTAGGAAACGGTCAACTGCGGTTTTTCGTTTTTAGAGTCGTCTTTGATGGATCGGAAACTGCGTGCGCAGGTGTCGCCTTTGATCTGGGTTGCGTTTCTTTGTGTCATCGATTGTTTTTTTCGGACGCGGCTGGTTATTTTCGTGAGTGATGGCCGGTCACTACTAGGGATTACAAAGGATCGCACCAGAGACTCATTATCAGACATGTTGTCAGAGTGGGTAATGAGGTTGTTCAAAATATAGATGCAAATCGGAATAGCTTGTTTATTAACACATACAACACGCTTTGACTTTGTCTGTTGAAAAC
Organism: Lednia tumana; assembly: GCA_003287335.1. Lineage (NCBI taxonomy): Eukaryota > Metazoa > Arthropoda > Insecta > Plecoptera > Nemouridae > Lednia > Lednia tumana. Next base: position 1,151 of record QKMV01002516.1, read on the forward strand.
AGATATATTCTAGTTAGCAGGCGAAATATTTGCAGGACTTTTTTTATAGAAAAACTTCTCCATAAAACAGTAATTTTACGATAAAAACCCTGTACAAATAATTGGCTTGTTCTCACTACAAGGCAAACTTCGTAATTCTATATGTTCCCCAGTGATTTTCTCGTCATTTGCTACACAATGTATAACAGCGTATCTCAACTTCTTTGCAGTTCGGTTTTCTTGATAAAACGAATTCAGCAGCTCATGGTTCAATCGACGAAGAAAATCCAGCCAAGCCAACGCCAGAAAAAGTGAACTAGTTGACCCAGCCAAGTAGATTCGCTTCACCAAGAAACGACCCACTTTTGTAAAGTTGCAACACAGCTTCTGGGGAAAAACTTGAATAAAGTCAGGGTTATTTTTCAATTTGCTGCATCGACGTTTAATCAACTACTCATTCAAAACCAACACTCTCGATGGCCTGCTGCTATGGAATTTACAAGTTAATAGGTATTCAAAAAAACTGTTAGTAAATGGTTTTAACTGCTGAGAACTTCTAACAAACAAACTGCCTACGTTTCTCTAACGATATTGAAAGCTTCTTCGGGGCGATTGTCAGCAGTTACACCCATTTAATATCAGTTTTTTTGAAAACTAGTGCTGAAATTAGGCAGCAGACATGAGTGTTAAGAATTTAATAAGTTAACGGGTAGTTCATTTCTTAATCCATCGTTAAAAACTGGCATTTTTTAAATACTTTCCGGTGAAACTTCCTCGACATGGAAACACTGGTTGAAAAAAACAAAATGGTCACCACAACAAAGTCTGTCGATCCTTTGGACATAAAACCCCCCAAAAAAACCCAGCGGTTTTTGTCGGTAAAGTAGCTTAGTTGCAACTGCGGCTGTGGCGGATATACATGTGCGAACCGTGCGGTTGGGTTGAACATTAAAATTAATTAATTACAATTTCTTGAAGGAAAACTCGAATAAACACAAAACTTCAATAACGTTGTGCAACGTTTGCGGAGCAACAAAAAACTGTTCCCTTTGTATTTAACTCTGCATTCAAAGTTCTGTATTTGTATGAGTGTTTCGTCAAGTAATTTTACTTTACTTAACTTTACAATCTGCTCGTGCAATTGTTAGCTTCCTATCAACGTAAAGGTTGCTTTAATTGCTAAAAATATTGGATGTAAGCATTTTTACGATGAAAAGACATCCAATCCTTACAAAAACTTACAGGTGTAATACATTATTGTGTCTGGCATTTAAGAGACTCATTATATTCCAGAAATTAATACTAGTTGGCACCCACTAAGAAAAGCCACTTGGGCTGCGATTTCCCTTTTACGTCTGTGATAAATGCCAAAGCCTACTTGAATCTTGATACAAAATTGGGTATTTGACACAAGTTTGCTTTGGCATTTAGCCCAGACAGGATAGAGTAACCACAACCCAAATGGCTTTACGTAGTGGGTACATCTAGTACAAGTTGGTTTTGGCATTTAACCCAGACAGGATAGGGCAATCACAACCCAAGTAGCTTTACATAGTGCATACTCTCGGGTATTTTTCTTGACTGATATGGGTTTATCGACAACCTGTTCCCTTTTTGCCGATACCAAAGATTAAAGGTCCCGATAGCAGAAACTGGTAGATTATTGACAAGGACCTTCCTCGTTCGTATCGGAAGCGGATGTCTGCATTCCGGACGACAAATACTGGCAGCCGGTAAATTGCTTCTCTCCCGATCGATTTCGGTGAATGCAGACTTGATTATGTCCTCCTCCCGCCATTTCCGAGCCCGTTCAATAACACTCATGGTAATGCCGGTGGATTCGCGGGGGAGCGCGTGGCACGCATATCTGCTGTGCAATTGCTTAGGGGGGAGTGCCGGCTCCAGCCCCAGCCTCCTCGCTGCCAGAGATACGGGCAGCCTTTGGGCCGCCGCACTAGCGCTACCTCGTAGCACTAAAACATGCTTATCATGCTTTTCATGATTTTCCTTTTCTTTACGTGGATGCTTATTTTCGCTAGTGATGTTCGACCACTGTTGGGGATTACAAAGGATCGCACCAGAGACTCATTATCAGACATGTTTTGATAGAGTGGATAATTAGGTTGTTTAAACTATAGATGAAAATAGCATGTTTATGAACATACAAAACACGCTTTGACGTTGTTTCTGTATGTACGGTATAAAACGATGTATAAAACGATATATTTTATAACTTATCCTTGATCCGTATCGTACTATAGTCTATTCACAATTACTTTGCGAGCAGGGCTGCATTCGTTGTTATCAACATTTAGCCAATTAGATCTGAAAATAACTAAAACGTTGCAACAGAGTTGAGAAACGAGTCAACGAATTAGCTTTAGAATCTACATATTGTTGTCGATTTTGCACAGGAAAGCCCAGCAACCTAGGCTAGGAGTAATTAAAACATAGCCTGTTAGTATTCAATTCTTCAAACATTTGTCATCTCCTAATCTTAGCACAAGTTACAAAAAAAAAATGGTTGAGTTTTAAGAAAGAAGATGAAGAAGTAAGGAGCATACTTTACGAAACGTTGACATTCTATTGGATGTATTCAGCATTTAAACCCAGTTAACAAAGAGTTTTTCTTGAAAGCCTTTAGACATAGTGCATTGCAAATGGACCCGAGTGCTGCATGAAGCCTTTAGACAAAGTGCATTGCAAATGGACCCGAGTGCTGCATGGCAGCAATCCCTCCAGATGAACAATGTCTAAAACGTGCCGGCCAGCTCGACCAGGGGGCGATTGGGGAATATTATGCCATTACAAATTAAAGTTGATTCTTGCAACAAAAATCAAAGAGTTAAAGATGCGACACGCAACAGATGTCTTAAGTTTTGTATTCAATAATAGTTAAGTCAGAACTTAAAATGTAGAGTAAACACATTAGCCGTCTTTCAATCCAAGTTTATTCACTCAATCTTCGATTAATTTTTTAGTTTATTACTCTGGGTTCCACCAAGAATAAGTCTTAGATTACATCTAGGTTCGTTTTTATGAGATTAATTTTAGCTATTAAAGAAAACCCATTAAAAAAAACTTATTCAAAACACGCTTTTTTCAAAATACTCTTAAAAGTATAAAAAAAACATTTGTGTTCAGTACGCAATAAAAATAATATGCGTTCTTAACTAAAAATAAAAGTGTGGGCACAAAATCTGCAATATGATTTATAGTACGTCCAGATTTTATAAGGTTGTTGTAAAATTCACAATTTTATCTCACTATCTCACATTCATCATCCATTCTCATATTTCATTTGCCAATAGATTGGATCAAAATACTTTTAATCATCTGCATCGGGATCTCTAGGCCCAACCCGGTCCAGATCTCGTTAAAATCTATTGTCATCGGAGCTGGAAACTTTTGACAAATTCCATCCGTCTAGGTGCGTCTAGGTGCGTGGGCTGGGTGCGTGGGTCGGCAGGATTGGAACGTAACATACAGAGCAAGCAAACAAAAATAACGAATCGAAGATTAAAAAGTTAATCCAGCATTGGAAAGTTAGATATATTGCTCTCTGATATTTGCACAAAGCTCAGCGTTAATTCAGACCCAGATTGATAGCTGAATGATGAACTGGAGGATTAAGGCTGAAGGGCTGAAGAGAGAAGATCTTCTAGACAAAAGGCTCTTGGGCGGTGGAAGGAATACTTGGAACATTTTCCAAAAAAACTGTTTGTTAGAAGTTCTCAGCAGTTAAACCCATTGAATATCATGATAGTAGCCTAGTGCCGAAATTAGGCCGAAGACATGAGTCTTAATAATTTAATACTTGGAACGTTCTTTCCACATGTTGTGCATTCAAACCCAGCTGCTAGGATGGAAATTAACGAGCTCGTTATGGTGAGCTAATAGACTGTGAGAGCATGTGATTGTTTCATTCATGTGGACTTGTATTGCGGACTTTTCGATGTGTCAGGATTTTCATCTCTGCCACTTGGCCACTTACGCTCAACAGTCGACAGGGTTAGTAATCCCCAACAATAGACTAGAAATAAAAATACATTCCAGAGATGATTAAAATCGCGTGTGTAATGCTTTTCTTATGGGGTTACATTTTTAAAAGTCCTTATTAACTCTGGATTAAGCCTTTTTGAATGTTGTCTATTACATTTTCTTGTAGACTTGAATGCTTCACGGTGGTCTTAAAATATCATTACTAATAATTTTGTAGAAATTCTTTTAATGTATCAAAAATATATAAGATTTCGGTTAGCGCGCGCGGTGATTCGATCAACTTGGCGAGAAAATCACGGGGATCTGCGTTAATTACGACACGTTTCTTCGGTCATTTATTGACTGTGGCTAAAATAAACTTTATTTTACACACCCAATTTTTATGCAACGCAAGAAAGATGAGTGAACATATCATAAGTTTCCAAAAATTTCTTGGACCAAAAATACTCCAGGTGCTCAGGGCTGTAAAATTCCCCCTGTGATTTTTGATGGGAGATTTCGATTTGGGCACCCCAGCGGAAAAGTGGCATGCTTGACAATTTTTCCTCAAAAAACTCAAAACAAGCAAAATCAAATTCAAAGCACCACGTCTTCTTTGTTGTTCTAGATTCTGAACTAACGACCATTTTAGTTTTAGACCAGTAACAATTTCTTCGTTTAGGGGTTGCAGCCCCTTACAAGATACTGAGGTGACTTGTGGGACGTAATGTGACTCGCATGGGGGTTGTTTGCATTAAATTCATTTGGTAGCACTGTGAACAATAAGAAATATACGGGCTCCAAAAAAAAAAAAAAAATTAAATACGTATGTGTCGAAGCTAACGGGTTTCTTTCTGTCAATCAAAAGTGAAACTTATTCTCAACATTCTTTTTTGTTGAAAACCACCCGGCTCTTTACTCGAACGTAAAATTCTTTCGAGAAAGTGCGAAGAGTTTACTTTCAGCTGATGATCAAACACATTTTATGCCGAACTAGGCAGAAAAAATATCTTTTTTTCAACGGCGGCGGGTGAATTTCATTTGGAATAATTCCTGAGGCAGTATTCATCGCTCTGCATACGTGCCGTATCGACTACCTAGTAACTACAGAAGAATAATTTCGTTCCGCACAATCTTTTGTCCAGGAATATCGATGTGATGCATTGCCATTCTCTACAACTGTTTGGTTTTTTTCGAAAGCTTTTCGCTATATCACGTCGGTTATTCCCAGATGATACAAAGAAAATGAAAAATTGTTTGCTTTAGCTGGATTCGGAAAAGTTTCCTTTTCGTTCGGTAAAAAAACGTGACTTCTGCGAAGAAGTCAAGTAAAATAATGCATGATATTCGTTTTTATATAAATCTTTCAGCAGTAATCCATTGGACATTTATGAATATTTCCGTGCGATACGGGAATACTTATTCAACATTAAATCCAATGATGCCAATTTGTTCGATAGCTGGGCCCGGCTTCTTCTTCGGAGAAAGAAAAAACTTTTGCTTGGTCGAAAAACACGCCCCAAAACTTAATACTTTTTTTGCTATTGGAAAAAAGAACTTTCACAATTCGTTATACAGTGCCAATACAACCGGGCGAAATTATGTAACCATGGCAGGATAAGAAGTACCTACTCAAGAGAAAACCACGATACCAACAAAAACGACATTTGGTTTGAGGTCAGCGGCGCGCTTCGCTCTAGAAATGACGACAATGTCATCTAAACCGAAATTTCGATCAAGAGGATCGAGATGTTGGTGTTCTTACCCATCCCCAGTGACGGCTGAGCGTAAACAACTTGGGGCATGATCAGCTTAACGGAAATGATAGCCCACGACTTGAACTCTCGACCGCTGCCGTGATGTATATTGCACGGAGACACATCCATCTCGTAAGGATACGGATTAGATTAATCCAAACTGTGAATATCAGCACGCTTCGATGGGTTCAACTACGTCAATAAAGATGTCATCGAAACATCGCACTTGATTTCCGAGCCTTGTATTTGATCAGTGTGCGTAGTTCAAGTAGTAAAGTCTGCACCCCATGTAATTCTTTAGACTTGTGTCTATCTGCTAATCTCAGCACTAGTTTTACTGCTGTACAAACTGGCTAAGAATGCTTACTTGAATTATTACTTATGATTACTTATGATTACTTAAATATGTCCAAAGCTTCGAAAACTATTCTGTTCACTTCTTTAAGAGCTTCGGAACTAAGTTTGTAAAACAGTTTTGAGAGCCCTGTACGTCTTTGCAAATATGAAAATCACAAACATTAAATTCTTAAGACTCATGTCTTCTGCCTAATCTCAGCACAAGATGTCAAAAAAACTGTTATTAAATGGGTTTAACTGCTGAGAACTTCTAACAAACAAACTGCCAACGTTTCGCTAACTATATTCAAAGCTTCTTCAAAGCTGACTACTGAAAGCTTCAGTTTGTTTGTTAGAAGTTCTCAGCAGTTAAACCCATTTCCTAACAGTTTTTTGAAGAAGATCCGGAAGATCACAGAAGATGACAGCGCTATCGACGGCGAAACGTCGGACTCCAGTTTTTCCCAGGCCTTTATCAGGGCCGACAACTGTTTTGCAAGAGAGCGCTGCCGTCAACCTGAACAGTGTTTGGATGTTTTCCCGTGCGGCGCGCCACGTGGATGCGCAGGCGACATGCGCCGAGGTATGCTCGAGCCTTAAGGTGGAAAGGGGCAGGTTAAAAAACATATCAGATTTGTAGTTTATTTTAATTACTGCAGCTAAACCATACGTAGCAGAGTCACCAAACTTAATTAACTCCAAGAGAATTTAACTGGCTTTTTGAAAAGATATATTGAAAATGTTTTTTCTTTTAACTTTTTTAAAATACCTGATTTTAAATGGGATATTATCATTTCTTCAACTTAAACAAGGTTTTTTAAAAACTGATGAATATAAAAATTTAAAACACATTATTTGAGAAAGCTAGTTAAATTCTCGTGGAGGTAAGCTAAATTTGGTGTCTCTGCTAGTTATAGTTTAGCTGCAGTAATTAAAATAAACTCTAAATCCGGTGGGTTTTCCCAGTTGCCCCTCCCCCGGCCTTAAACCAGCAGGCCAGCAAATAAAATCACGCTTACGACGACGACATGTTCATTCGCGTGCCGACAAAAGGGCCGACAATAAACTGCAAACAAACAAACAAACAAACAAACGATGACGACGACGAAGAATGGGTTTCTACATTTCCCGCCGTGCTCCTCGGAGAAAGAGCGCGCGCGCTTTACGGGCGACGTTGCCACTTGTACTTCTCAAAGACGTGTGTTGTTTGAGCATGGATGGTGGTGGGGGGGGCAGGGGAGCTCAAACAACCAGCTCTCGTTGCCCGTGTCTCATCAACCAACCACTCCTGTGTTAGCATTTAATCAGCGATATTGGTTTCCGTTTCCCATTTATATGGATATATATATATATCCCAGGGAGGAGTCGCCCGTTTGATTCTGGAGTCTTCGATAGATATCGGTGTGCACTTTGTTTGTATTGCTAGAGTGGAGACGTTCTAGAATGTACAGCAGAGATCCTGTCTGGTTTGTTCCATTAATTGCAAGTGTCAGACGTCTCGTGGAAATCTAGGGGTTGTTTGTTTTAGCGTGCGGGGGTAGGAGGGGTGCTTTCTCTTAGTGGCACTGGTTTAACAATATTTTGGCTAGAGTAAAAAAAAAGTCCAGAACTAATATTGTAGGTGACATACTAGGACAAGTTTTTCCAGCACTGGTTAAATATTTAATCGGTCGTGTAGCCGAAAGTACTGCCTCTGTTGGATTTGCGCCGTGGAAATAACGGGATAGCGGTATTGTGTTAGTTGTGATGACAGTTAAAATGTTCTTTTATTTTAGATTTTTGTTTGCTCTGATTATTCACAGCCACCCGAACAATAATTTTCCTTGGCTGTACAACTAAAATGAATTGAAATAAATGAAGTTCAATGTGTCACCGTGCAATCGACGAATGTCGCTTTTTATGACAAGGACGTTCCTTTTCTTGTTTTATTCAATAACCAGACATAACCAGACATTATCAGACATAACCAGGCACAGCCAGACTTGGCTGGACTTAAGATTGGTAGTTGTGCGCCAAACATTGCTTATAACTCGTACGAAACTGGAAAGCGGTCGGTCAAAATTTTAATTGAATGTATTTGGCACAATGTCAGTTTCTACTGTTACAACTATTGTAAAGTGGCCACAATTAGTAAAAGGAAATCGTGTCACATACATTCGATGGAATTTTGGAACATGTGAACACAGGGTTTTAAAACGAACCTTGTGCAAAAATGTGATTGCATTCAATGCCATGCGATCTAAGTGCAAGTTTTTAGAGCGTAATTATTGCGTTCCTTCTAAAAAGTCATCTTTCGTATGAACTGCCAAAAAACGAAGCCCTTTTCTTGAATCCAGCAAACTGAAATTAACTCTCTGTGTTTCTGTCTGTTTTAGGTAAGTCTTCCAATGCCGGTAGGACGAGTGTTCCACTTCGAGTCGGTGAGCTAATTAACCGATAAAACAACACCGCCGCTCAAAGCTAACGGCGCGAAACAAAACCGAATGCATTTCACATTTTCCATACAGTTATTTCGCTCATTAATAACGAGCAACCTAATTTTATTGTGCACACAATTTTTTTTGCGAAATTGCATGTATTTACTTTGCTTCTGCAGCGGCATCGGTTGCACGAGTCCCGTAATTTTATTAAAATAAATAGCTTTACAAATAAACCGATAAACATCAAAAGCAGCGCAAAAACATTTTCAAATAACGCTCCGCTGATGGACAAAAAATCTCTTTGTGTGCTTGCAGAAAACAAACGAATCCGAAACGCGCGCGACGTAATATTATTTCAAATCACTGTCCATGATGATAATAACCTGACTCAATATACCCAGCCTATATCGATGATGAATTCCATCTCTTCTGTTTACAATCGGAACACATTGGAAACTTTCAGTCGAACTAACAAGCAATCAAATCCGCGCAGCAGATTTGTCGTGTTTCCATTGTTTCCAATTCCACCCCACTGTTCGGGAGTTGTTTGCGTTACTAGTTAACGGTCGCATCTACTGCTTTCTGATGGGATAAATCGGTTCGCGGTGGCCGGTGCCAGAATAAACACGGCGAGTGCAGTAATTCGTAATGCAACTTGTAACGCCATCGATAATGCTGCACTATAATGGCGTTATCGATATGGTGTTGTTATACCTCGTCGGATTTGATCTGTACAATATACAGAATAGTTTAATGGTTTACCTCAACCATTAGTGTGTTTAGTTTAGGACTGTTTTATGCAGTGTTGTTTGGTAAATTGCTCGAATCAGGAGTAGTACTTTGCTGTGACTAACAAAATCCATATCGAATTTGAAATTATAGGTTTACATAATTTTCAAACCGAAGTTGAGTTTATTTTAGCTCGGCTTATCGTGTGGTTAGGTGTGATTGGAAAACTTTATCCTGTATTTTGAGCGGATATAACGCATCGTTCACATGCGGACTGGATAAATAATGAGATGTGGCAATTTATAGAAACGTTTCGACCACCGGACGTTTAAAACTCGACACCTACACCGTCGAAAGTGCATTTTCGTTCTCGGTAAATTCAAACGCGTCCGAAGCGGAAAGCCCGCGATTCGGCCAGCGAAAACTAAAAAGAAATATAAAAGCACGTCTACACCACGAGTTCACATTTCCACATATTTCCACCCATTCCGTCCACCCACAGCCCCGGCCCTTTTCCAATCCCCTTTCCATTCATCCGTCCACCCCAAACGCAGGTCACGTACCAAATCATTGCGAACACCTGAAATCCCCATCGAAACATCATTGATTCAAAATCATCGATTCGAATGCAAGCTTTAAATCCAAGTCTGAGTCACAAATACATTTCTGCTATCACAGTCGGCAAATAATTTCAAGATAAAAGCCGAATAAGATTCCACTCTCCGTTTTCTTGTGTCCAACGTGTTCCCAAAGAGCTTTGATTATTTCATGTTATTGTTAGTTTTCGCGAAAGTCACTGCCATCTAGATAAAACGAGAAATTCCACCATATTTGAGTCACAGCCGTTCTCGTATGCAAAAATCGAAGCCAGATGTTGATCAAAATGTCAAATAAAATAATCATATTCGTACTCTGAATTTAACAGTGAAGTTCACATGACGTAGTCAAAGATATGAGTTTGACAGATGTGAATTGAACAGGGCGACACATTCTGCATTTTTCTAGGTAGCTGTGATCCTCGTCCTAAATATAAATAGAAACAGAAACGTTTTTGTCTTAAAATCCAGTGTACCTTCAACCACACAGTCTATATCTTGTAGATAACGATGCCGATCTCTCGGCAATTGTTTAGCCAACTGATTATGAATGTCACCACGTCAAACGTGTCTCATCACGCTTTATCGTTTTCCCACGTGTCCGTAACCCACGGTTACCAGCATTAACGTCATTATATTCCCGTTTTTCATGGTTTCCCGCGTGCTTAACCCACGTGAACCGATGTTGACGTGATGATTTTGAAGTTTTTCACGAACTCTCGGGTGCTTAACCGACGTTAACGTGATGATTTTCACGTTTATCACGGTTTCCTGCGTGCTTAACCCACGTTCACCAACGTTATAGTCATGATATTCACGCTTTTCACGGTCTCCCGCGTGCTTAACCCACGTAAACCGACGTTAACGTGATGATAATCAAGTTTTTCATGGTCTCCCGAGTGCTTAACCCACGTTAACCGACGTTAACGTGATGATAATCAAGTTTTTCATGGTCTCTAGTGTGCTTAACCCACGTTAACCGACGTTGACGTGATGATATTCACGCTTTTCACGGTCTCCCGCGTGCTTAACCCACGTTAACCGACGTTAACGTCATGATAATCAAGTTTTTCATGGTCTCCAGCGTGCTTAACCCACGTTAACCGACGTTAACGTCATGATAATCAAGTTTTTCATGGTCTCTAGCGTGCTTAACCCACGTTAACTGACGTTGACGTGATGATATTCAAGTTTTTCATGGTCTCCAGCGTGCTTAACCCACGTTAAGCGACGTTAACGTCATGATAATCAAGTTTTTCATGGTCTCTAGCGTGCTTAACCCACGTTAACCGACGTTTACGTGATAATATTCACGCTTTTCACGGTTTCCCGCGTGCTTAACTCACGTTAACCGACGTTGACGTGATGATATTTACGCTTATCATGGTCTCCCGCGTGCTTAACCTACGTTAACCGACGTTAACGTCATGATAATCAAGTTTTTCATGATCTCTAGCGTGCTTAACCCACGTTAACCGACGTTGACGTGATGATAATCAAGTTTTTCATGGTCTCCAGCCTGCTTAACCCACGTTAACCGACGTTGACGTGATGATAATCAAGTTTTTCATGGTCTCCAGCGTGCTTAACCCACGTTAACCGACGTTTACGTGATGATATTCACGCTTTTCACGGTCTCCCGCGTGCTTAACCTACATTAACCGACGTAAACGTCATGATAATCAAGTTTTTCATGGTCTCTAGCGTGCTTAATCCTCGTTAACCGACGTTGACGTGATGATATTCATGTTTTTAATGGTCTCCAGCGTGCTTAACCCACGTTAACCGACGTTGACGTCATGATAATCAAGTTTTTAACGGTCTTCTGCGTGCTTAACCCACGTTAACCGACGTTGACGTGATGATATTCACACTTTTTACGGTCTCCCGCGTGCTTAACCCACGTTAACCGACGTTTACGTGATGATTTTCACGCTTTTCACGGTCTCCCGCGTGCTTAACCCACGTAGCAGCTCAATCCAACTTTCCGCGCGGAAATCCCACACGGCGCTGGCACCATGGCATGCTCTCACCACCGTCGCCAGCGCCGAGTTAATCGGTTGCGGGAGTCAAACGCAATCAATAGCTAATATCGTTTGACACCACGCAAGGCGCGTGTATAGTTGCTGCTATAAATTACCGATCGCGCTGGTGCTGCTGCTGTAATTGACTGCGGCGTGGGAGAGCATTGATTAACT
>QKMV01002518.1:0-13141 GCA_003287335.1 Lednia tumana
TGTCATCTCAGCGTATCCCACGTTATTGGGAGTTATTCGAGTTGGTTAGAGTGTAATGCAGTACAGCATTGCTTGTTGTGGTGCGATCTTAAAACATGTCAAAGCCACTTAGATCAAATTCTCAATTGAGATCTACCACTCATATAGATTAAAATCTCTTCGAGAATACCGTACCTTGCTTAGCTCAGTGGTTAGAGCATTTGCCCGGTAAGCAAAAAGATCCGGGGTTCAAGTCCTCGAGTAAGCAGGTATTTATGAAGTGTTTTTAATATTCTTAAAGTTTGTTCATGACTGATCTAGATACATTCAGCATTATTACCTATGTCCTCAACATATTCTTCAATTTGTTTGTAAAGGGTTTCGATATTCTTGGTCAGCTCTGTATGTGCCCATATTTTCTCTACTAAACTGCATGAAACTTTGATATAAGTCGTCTCTTGTGCACACTCAACCCAGCTATCTATGGTGAGAAGACTTTGACCAACTTGTCCAATCCTCTTAAGGATTGAATGATATGCATCACAAAGAGTCCTGTACGAAGGTATCACTTCGATTTGTTTCGGTGTATATTTCAAGGCAACTTTCAGAATTGGAACTTTTGTTTCGTCGCTGGTCTGAGCAATAATAGACCTCATCGTGCTATGCATTAATTCAGTGAGCTGTTGATAACAGAAAAAAAATTCAAATGAATTCTACCTAAAATACTACAAACCACTTCACGAACATTTGCTAAGATGATGTTACCTTTGCATTGCTCTTACCATGGCTCTAACTACAAAAGTAATTGTCATTTAATGGAGCTAATTTTACAAAGCTGTCACAGCTCCGCTTCCAAGTTCACTTTGATGCTAACCTAGCCGCTAACTCTGCATTTGTGAATTCGAACTGAAAATCCTGCGTAACTTGGCTTAGCATTGCTGTAACTGCTTTGTGAAGAGGTCCCCAGTAAAATCTTAGGTATTATAGTAGGTACCTGTGTTCATATGCTAAGGGCAGGTCTGAAATCACATAAGTTTACAATGCATGCTTCACAAAAAAGGGATGATGTCAAAGTACCATCTGAGTGGTTCGTCTACGAGTTCAAATGTGAATAGGTAAGATGGCAAACCCATGTACGTGTAGCTGTGTTGTAATCTTGCTATTCGGAGGGCACTTGTGTTGTCACACCGGCACTTTTTAACGTTAAAGTGGTATATAGTTCATAGATCAACTTGGACATGACCTTAGACTTAGCTAGGTACCTACTATACCTAAGTAAATGATCGCTGTTCAGAATTTATCATACAAGAGTATTTTTAAGGGGGGACACTGATTAATTAAAATAAAATATATTTTCATTCTCACCTGAATAGCAATGACATGGTGTGCACATCTCAAGAACTGTTTCCAGTCTTCTTTTGGTATAGTTTTTACTACATTTGATTCTACGAATAACTTGACTACTCGTGGGTACCAACCCTTATTGATACTGTTATTTGCATTAAGAAAATCATCTTCAACATGCGCCATCCATTCCCTGATGCCTATCACTTGTAGATTTTTATATCTTGAGAAATCTATTATCATTTTAGGGAGTAAATTTTTAGAGAGCACTAATACTTGCTGGATGACCGGGTTACAAAAAAACAGTTTCTTTTCGAGGAACTCTTTGCGTTCTAAAAACCACTCGTAGTGAACTGTTTTTCCTCCATATTTAAATCCTTTTTCTACTGGGAATTCCTTTTCTATTCCTACATGAGGATTAATCTTGTAATCAGCACCAACTACTTGGAGAACATTGGTGTAATCATCTTTTACTTCATTTAGCAGTTCTTCTGTAAGGTATGGAAATTTTGTAGTCAGTCTCTTTGGTAGAAGCTGTAATAAATTTTTTCAATAAGTACCTACTTACTTACCAACCTACCTGTCTACCTAATCTCTGGTGGTTAAAAAGGAAAAAAACAGGATATATTTTTTAGTTTGTAATGTAGGTAATATAGTATTATATTCATCACCTGAAAAATCTGGTACACCCACACATCTTGATAAGGTGCAGGTAAAACCGCTTGAGCCTCCTTTTGAAGCAATTCGAAATTGCGTCCAATTGCATGCGAGAAACTGTTATCTTCATCGTCAGGGTCTACCTCTTCCTTGGCAGCCCAAGTCCGAGATTTAGTTTCTATGCCGGCATCTCTCCTGTTTAAAAAAAGTTAAGGGTAACATTTGAATATAAGAATTCAAACACTCTTTTGAAATTGCAATCATAAGCAAATTGCAGACAGAACTGGAAGAACACATACAGATACACCTCTAGGTGTCTACTTTTTGCAGCTTGGTTTCGATACCCCATGAGCTGCGACTTGGAATATGGGTCACATTTTTCTCCAAAAAGTTCAAATTCAGGCGTCTTCGGTGCAGCGAGAATAGCTCCTGCGATAATTTCTACTTCTTCGTCAGCAGGATCCATCTTCACCTCGCCTTAAAACTGAAAATATTATTTTAATGTGAGTTGAAAAAGAACTCCAGATAGATAAAAAAAGAACTGTAATGAAAAGCATACCTGCATAACAAAATGTATAAAATCAGTAAAAATGAGCTATAACTCTCACAATTCTAAAATATTTCTTTCAATACCAGTTATTTCTGAACAACAGAAAAATATTTCTGCATTTGCCTAGTAGGTTTAGCTACTTAATAAAAGAAGGAAACTTAAATGGCCTAGTTTTTGTCAATAAGCATACATTACCCAATCAGAAAGTTGTTCCTATGGAAACATCACACTTGTTTACAGGCTTCATCCCAGCTTTTTCAGAATTCCCTCCGACCTTGTTGCTATAGTAACGAAGAAATAAATAACACTTAATACATTTTTGCCAAAGGGTCATTATGTGAGCATATTGTGCTCTTAGTTAAAAGTTTATTTTACTAAATTAATCCCATTGAAACAGAATTATTTTATAAAAAGTATAATTTCAATAGTTTATTGAGTACACACTAAGGTATGAATCATTTTTTTACCAGACGGTACCTACAGTATTCAAGCCTAGGTCACAAGGTTAAGGTATTAGTAGGCTCAGGTGTAGGTAGATGCTACGGATAATCTAATTAGAGGTGTCTTAGTTGAATTACCAAACTATCTAGATACCTTACTCGACATCTAGCTGTTTACTTTGTTTCACTATACCTACATTTACTGTGTGTTCAATTTTTTCGATCTCTAGCACGTCTTAGCTCCATTCGAAATGGAGTCTGAAGGCAAACAAGATGATTCAAAAACTAAAAAAGTACCACCCAACAAAGAAAAGTGGGAATCAGAGGAAACACTCCGCCAAGGAGAGTCGTCAGGAGAAATAGGCTCATCTTTATTCGACTTATTTATTGAAGAAAGCATTGAAGAGATTCCAATAAATGTTGAAGCACTAAAAGCTGCTGAGGTAAAGGAGTCTGAAGTAAAACCTGCTGAGGGAACGGTAGCTGCCGAAGGAACGGCAGCTGCCGAGGTGAAAGCAACTGAAGATACCAAGGCACCTGATGCAGTGAAAGCAGCTGATGAGGCAAAAGCAGCTAACGAGGTAAAAGTACTTGCTGAAGCAAAAGCAGCTGATGAGGCAAAAGCAGCTGATGAGGCAAAAGCACTTGCTGAGGTAAAAGCAGCTGATGAGGCAAAAGCACTTGCTGAGGGTAAAGCAGCTGATGAGGCAAAAGCACTTGCTGAGGGAAAAGGACCTGACGAGGTAAAACCAGCTGGTGATGCAAAAGCACTTGCTGAGGCAAAAGGACCTGACGAGATAAAACCAGCTGGTGATGAAAGTGTTGCTGCCAAGAATATACCTGCTGTTGATGATTCCAAACCTGGATCAAAACAAATGTTACCACTTCCAGCAAAAGAAGAGAGAAAAGAAAGTGAAGCAGGCACAGAAAAACAAGGAGATAAAGAAGAAAAGGGGGAAGGAGATAACAAGGAAGATATAGTTGAAAAAAGTAGTGAAGAAATTGACTCGTATGCAAGTGAATATGAATTAAAAGGTGTAGTATTGGAAGATGAAAGTTATACTCAAGATGTATATTATATCAATATTGAGGATAACCGAATTTGCCGTCTAAAACGGCCCTCAGTACATACAATACAGTCAGTGCATTCATTAACGAGCTCTACAGAGGAAAATTTGGTCATTGAGTTTGATGACGCAGCGTTTATTGATTTTGAAGTTTCCCGTAATAGAAAGCTTGAAAAGTGGGAGGATGTTGTGGATGATCTAGTTAATGAAGCTAATAACGAAAAGAGGAAAGGTGATGAGTCAGAATATTCATTAGATATTGATTCTGATGCCGATGCTGCAAATGAAGAACAACTAGAAGAGTGGTTGGTTCCTGTTGATCCAGACCATAAACTTAAAGGCCCAAAACGAACTGCACCTGAGAAGATACTTACCACAGCTAAGCTAGGCGTCAAAGAAAGTTGCGTGTGCCTCCGAAAAATATTTCCACAACCCAAAGGTTTTGAATACACTACCATGCCTTCTCACTTTAAAAGTGGTCTGCCTGAACCAGAGCCAGTTGAAGCTATTCACAAGGCTGGTCTGGAGAAATTTTTTTTGGGAAAGGACTATAACACTGTTACGGTCAAGTTCCTATTAAAAAGAGGAGAAATATACACTAGAGCATATCAACGTTCTGCAAATCTGTTGGATATAAGAATAAATCTTGCAAGAATTTTCAAAATTCCTGTCGAAATGATTATCCTTCAGAAAGATGGAGCCTTGTTGAAAAATGACAAGGTGCTAGAGACTTTGGGAATCATGCCTTGTGGAACCGTTGAGATGTTGTTGAAGTCATCCGACCCAGTGGCCTACCCCATCATTTATGACAACACTCTCGAAGAAGTAGCTGTCTATGATGTTGTGCCTGACGTCATTAACGTCACCATGCATTTGCGTACGTGCAGCTGAGAGTATCGAATGTGTGAATAAGTGCAAATAATGCTGCATTTAATTCATCTGCTGAATGTTTTTCAGCCAATGGCATCTATAAGGAACTAATTGTGGAAATATACAACGAGGCGATCGAAAAGCCGTGGGTTGGAGGGTACCGAGATACTAAGACCCTCATCGATTACCATAATGCCTTTTCGCAAACTCCACCATTACCAAGAAAACGTAAGTAAAAATTTTTTTATGATTGATTTGTTAATTCTATTTGGGTACTGAAGGGCATTACAGTTGGTACCTGCATGTTCTTCTAGCTAAATTTCACCGAGACACACAAACACCGAAGCCTCCTGTGACCCAATGTCAAAATACGCCCTATAACAAATTCACTCAAGTGTCACGTGATGACTACTTTGTTCCAAATATCGAGGACAAGATAATAACGGCAAAGCCATATATTCCGTTTGATGACAATAGGAGTTTCCTTAGAAAGGTAAAACCTCTGATATTTTGTCGAATATGTTAGTTTTTAGTCAGAAGACATGAGTCTTAAAAATGTAATGTAAATTTTTATTTAAGTGATGACGTCAATTATTGAAGCATTGATATTGAACTAATATTAATTCATGGCATGAAGATCACTTAATTCAAATGTTGTGCTAGCACATATTAACAAGGAAAATTTTTTCAAGGTAATAACCATTCAGCGATATGTTCGAGCCTGGCTGATCCGAAAATTGTTGGCAAAAATGAGCAAGATCTACAAGGAGCAAGCTTCAAAAAAGGCAGATTTAAAGAGGAAGAAAGATATAGAGCTAGAACATCTTTTAAAAGCCAATGCTATCTGCAATATCTATCCCCGAACACGTGAAGACTTTTCAATTTTATACAACATGGTTGAAAGATGGAGGCAAGCAGAGATCAAGAGAATAACAAGTTTAAAAACTATAGCACCCAGAAAGGCAGAACTCTGTTACGTGCTAGAAAAAGAGGTTCTTCTCCTGAATGCTATTGAAAAACATCGTATTTCTGTGAAAAAAGAGAAACTTGCCATTAAGGAGATTGATTTCATGGAAAAGGTAAATTTTGCAACTCTTCCCCTAGATTCATAGATAAGAATTACATATCAAATTCAAAATGAGTAAAATATCTAAATCAAATTCATAGGTATTGTATTTTCGGTTTATTCTTTCGTGTACATTTTCATATCAAAATGAAAATATATTATTTTTCAGAGTGCGCACCCTATAACATGGGTTGATGGCCACGGGAAAGTAATATCGATGGCTACTATGAACACACAACGTGCAGCTGAGTTACGAGATCTTTATCACGACTTGACCGACTACAGTGGCACAACTGAGAAAAGATTAAATGTACTTGTTAGCGTAAAACATGCTGTAAGTTATAAGCATAATTTCATTTAACACAGTGAACATAACTTTCAAGAACTGTTAATAGCCCATTAAAAAATGACATATTTTGATTTTGGCTGTAGATTAGGGCATTTTCATGTAAAAATGCTAAAGCTTTTGACATTGTGGAACTTATCGACCGAGAATGCGATGTTTTGGCACATGGATTGAAAGGCTCACAGGTTGACTTTCTACGGAAACGGTTAGCCAAGACATTCCGAGATTTTATGAAAGTGCCAGAATTTAACCCGCAAGGTGCCAAGTACTTTACTGAGGTAGGCATCATCATAAGTATTATATTTTAATTTTGGCAATTGCAATCTACTCTTTCTGTAAAGTGTGTTTAGATACTAGCCATAATTTAAGCAGCTTGTAATATGAAGCGCTGTAGTTTGATAGTTTTTTCTCCAGCCAAGGGTAAAATTTCTCTATTCATACCCCTATCATTAATACGTCTTTGTGGTGAGAGGGTATATTAAATAATTGTTGCCAATTCATGCCTAATTAATTTCACATGTACGTACCTATAGGTACCTGTACATAGTACCTTATGAATAATAATTGTAACTTACCTTGCCACCCTGTATGAAATAATTAAATTTTACTGTACATTGTACAACAGAAAAAATAAGTTCATTAACTAATAATTGTTACAGCTTATAAGTTACAACTAAAGACCTAAAATTTTCTCATTAGCAATAATAGCAATAAAATTTCAAATGGATACCAGTGAAAAAGGCTGCAGTGATTTGTATACTTCTTTGCAAGAAAAATGCTTTATTGTACCTTTACATTTTACATTGCTGCAAGTGCTATAACAGCTTCTTTGTTTTTGCGAGAAAATGGGAAATTGCCGATAAATTTCTTAATTTATCCACTACAGCAAAATAAACACGAAATCCTCCTAGTGTGGTTTTATTTGGGACATTTCTGGATTAAAATCAAAGTTGTGGCTGCCAGCCTTATATTTTATTGTCCCATTTTATTGTGCTTTTATTGTCATTGTGTGAATTTCATGAACATGAAAGTTAGAAGGGTAAAACTTGATCAAACTAAGTGAGTTCTTGCTGTACTTCTTGCACATTCATTGATAGTGTGCCTCTTCTGAAATTAAAAAAAAAATGAATGCGAAATGTATGATTTTCTAAGCGAAAAATCTGGGTCTCTAGTTATAACTAAAGAAATGGTACCTTTATCCTTCACATCCTCCTAGTAGGTAAGGATTACTTGACAGAGGTAGTGCATACAAATGAACAGTACCTACCTCATAGATATATTGGTAAAAATATGATATTTGTAGGCACCTAAAGTTTTGTCTAATATTTTTTTTCCAAATGAAAAAAAATTCAAACAAATGTGATTTGTAGGAGACTGCGTATCTCCTATCCCGGAAGAACATGTACAGATGCACCAGATGTGATAAATACATTCCACGGGAAAGGTTTGTGAAAACCAACCGTATGAAATCCATCCAATTTTGCACCTCTTGTGCTTGGCTGGAAACCATTGGAGGGGACAGGATCGATCTTTCGCAATTCAGAACCATCATGAGAGCCCTCCGCCGAGATGAAAAGAAACGGTGCTGCTCAGCATCGATTGCATTTATTATGCAGGTATGTTTTAGATCCCTTACTAGGCAATACAAGTACAAGATGATTGCATTGAAAGCAATGAGAGTGGATAATGGACGGACAATGGATAAAATAGTAGATAGGTGGGTAGATGGATCATAATTTAAATAGGACTAACATTGTGTATTATTTAATCTTCAGGAAGAAGATTTTTACTTTCTCATAAACAACATATGGCATGGCAAGTCCCCTATAAGTGAATCCGATTATTTGCCTGATCTGCGTTTATGCCGCTGGGACATAGCCAGCGATTGGTCTCCCTGGAACTGTATTTTACTCAGCAACATTGAAATCCATGCCCACATGCACTTGAGAAGCCCAGAGCTTGTAAGTTTTTCAAACAGATAAAAATAATGCAAAAAAAGTCAATCTAGTAGAACAGTGGTTCCCAACCAGAGCCGGAGGCTTGTGAGCCTTTTGCAGTTGTCACGTCAAAAAAATATGCAACCTGATACATCGATTATTTCTTCTGAACCGTGGTTACATTCTTCAAGAATTCTTATTAATTAGCCAGCATAGCAGCCAGTTCTGCTTTACGGGTTTTCTGTGATCGAAAGTAGCAGAAAATATGGAATGTTTTTCCAACGGCCAATTACCTCATCGTAGACAGCTCTTAATGCACTGGAAACTGTTGATCATTCATATGATTTTCCATATTTTACATCTCCACAGTTTTTAAAAGATTGGGAACCACTGAACTAAGAGACATTTTCAAATTTCAACTCGTACGATGGCACACCAAAACGATAATACCAATAATCCATGTTCTTGCAGGCATACAGTTCCTCATTTGTTGCCGATGTAATAAAGAAGCACCAAATTGCGCTTTTGCACTTCAAGACTATTATGAACATTGAAAATCTCTAAATGAAAATGCTCAACATGATTCAAACTCTAAGTATGAAGATGTTGCAAAATTGACGTGATTCCTTTTGCTTATACGGCAAAAGCAAATAAATAATACATCATTATACAAATTGCCAAGTGGGTAATGTAATGTAAATTTTCATATTCTGATACATTTATTTGCATTAGATATAAATTTTTGTTAATTATTCCGGGTAAACAATTGCCAGAACCAGTCCCCTGGATAAACACATTTTCAAAAATGGTCCCCGTCGAAATGAATACTTGTGGAGCGCTCTCTGATTCAACACTCTTATCTCCAGTCTTACAAAGTGAAGTGTGAAGTGTTTCAAAGTAGTACTTTGAGTTCAGCAGTGGTCGGTCGGTGTATTTGTTGGTTGGTGTTGTTTCATTCGACGGAAATCATAATATCAATTTGAAATGGATCCAAGCCAGGTGTGTATTTCGATATACTTCATTAGCGGTCGCAATTGTTTCTTTAGTTTACGTAAAATATACTCGATTTTGAGTGTGATTGTATTGGTTAGTCACTGCCCATCTAGGGTACCTAGGCCAAGGTATTGCCATTGTATTGCTGTCATTGCCAATACTTAGATTCTTTGGGTAATTTACAGTTTTCTGCCACACCCAAATTTTAGATTGTATCGTGGAGGGAGACGACTTAGTATATTTTCGTTATTTTAAAGCCGCATATAACCATGGAGGCTAACCCTCCTAGCCCCTAGGGTCCAACCCCATCATGGGGTCTGGCCAAGACCTTGAATGATATTTGATAGTGGATGTTACTCGTCAAAGATACTGACTTAAGATAAATAATCAAGGTATCAATAAAGTTTTGAATTAGCAGTAATAGTGCTGCATTTAGGCATAGGTAAGCAAAATGGGCATGACCTGAGATGGAAAGTCTGAAGGGGCGGCAAAAATGACGAAACATGAAATAAAAATCGGAAATTAGAAGATGAGATGGCAAATGAAAATTAAGTTGAGAACAATAATCCCATTAAAAAAGAGAGCCTTACACTCAGAAAGAGCAGTTTTACTTCGAAAGCAAGATTGTAACTGAAACTGTAGATCTAAATCAATAAATCAACAGTTGTCAACAGTTCAAATCAACAGTTTGAAATCAGTTGGTGACAGCATGCATTTATTTTAGTTTTCCCAGAAACAAAACGGATTTGAGCTGGTACCACTAATACAAGGGAGGGGCAGAGACATTTGGCTCGGGGCACCCAAAATCTTTGATCCTGCTTTTCACTGTTGTTTTCTTTTTTTATCTGATATAACTGGTGTCCTTCTCATGTTTTAGAACAAATAGGGCTTAGACATAGGGTTTTAGATAAAGAATATTATGCTCTCCTTTGATCCTGTGGCTAAAATGTAACCTATGCACACTACCTACATGTACATGCTATAAAAATCGAAGTTGGAAGTTATTGTATGAAATCTCTTTTTTCTTTCATTGTTCAGCTTGCAGGAAATGCTATCTATGAAAATGATATTCAGGTAGGAAATTTGGAATAGATTAGTACCTATAAAGTTATGATTGTGTTTTGTATATCTTGCTTACTTGTTTTCTGTTGGCGGATAGTCTGTTTTAATGTAATCCATTTCTTTCGCAGCCAATGCCAACTCAATATGAGACAGGAATGGTAACGTATTTCATACTTCCTGAACATGAGTACTATTTCAATTATAGCATTCATAAACAATTGAACTCTCTTTTACCTATCTATGACGTTAGAAAAGGATTCCCACTTTCATTTTACGTACGCTACCGCCCGATGTTCTTTTTTGTTTTGACTTGCGTATCGAAGTCTCACAATTTGCATAATGCCCAGAACAGTTGCTCTTGTACAGCTTTCTTTTTCTGCCTATATTGAGATGGGCATAGTGTCTTCACAAGTCATGTGCTGCAGAACATTTCCGGAGTAAGAACCTACCCATCTGCCACATTTTAGCTCATGAAACTGGTACTTAGTCAAGAGCTGCTTTGATTTTTTTTTAAAAGCAATCATAGCCAGTTCTGTCTTGATGTACAAAGATTCCGGTTCGATTCTGGTAGTGCAGTTTGTAACAAATACTAGTGCGGAAGATGTAATTTGACATTAGCAGATTCTTTAAAAAAAATTAGTTTTTCCCACAAATATCCCATCAAAATTGTTTTTGCTCCAAACAAATTATCTTCTGAAAGTGAAAAGGAAAAAATGTCAATAGGGGAAAATGCTACTATATTCAGGGAGATGCACCGGAACCCGGCCACTTCAAACCCGTATTCTTTCCAAAAACCGGGACCGGGACCTGTATCTTCCTTAGCTTTAAGCCGGACAAAGACCGGGGCCTGTGTTTTCCTCCAGCTTTAGACTGGGATCTGTATTTTGCTGTGGCTTAAGACCAGGATTAAGACTGGATTTTTAAAGGAACAATTATTATAATAGTATTTATTAAATGAACAATAAATGTTCAAAGTACATTTTTGCTTATTCTTTAGCCATAATACCTACTGGACATGTCATAGTTTAATAGTAGATGAATATTTTTATCATTTGAAATCTAAATGCCAGACCGAGATCGAAACCCTTCAAAATCCCTTATATTTTTGAAGACCGAGACCCCTTAAAAGGTTTTGACCAGGACCAGCACCGATAAAACGTAAATGTTCCTGTTCCCAAATAAATTATATTAAAACAGTATATTAAACTTGATAATTCTTACAATGTTTCATAAACTGCAAAAAAATTAAGCCAAGAACGTTTCGAGACACTAAAACTGATTCCGTCTTCAGTTGTAAAGCAAAAAAGATAGACAAACGAAACTGTAAAATGATTCGTGTTCTAATCTTAACAATTATTTTTGAAAAAACTGTTTTACAAATTGAGTAAGATTGCTAAAAAGTCCCTGAATTGCATAGAAGTAGGAAAAAATTGAGAAAAAGATAAGACTAAAAGTTATTGCACCCTTTTTTATATCGCCACACTAAAAATTATATTTCTCCTGTTGTCTCCTTCATTTCTTACAACTGAGAGAATAGAAGATATCAAGTGTGAATACAAACACTGCTGACTGGAGATACGGCCGGTTACTACCACCGAAACTAGTGCCCTGCTCACACCTAGATTAGGAATGCAAAATTAAGCAAAACTCCTTGTTCTGGATGGACGAATGAGCCATCTTTTAACATTTCTGGAGTAGGTAAGAGAATTAGGCAGTGAATATTGACCGTCTGTTGACCGCTAGGTACTGCAAGAGACAAAGGTTCACATGTAGAATATGCATTTTAAGAATACACTGAAATGTTTAAGTAAAAAAAGAAAGTAGGCACCTAAGTAGGTACTATCTCTTAGACTTAGGTTGCCATAATTTTAAATAGGTAGTACCTACACATACACTTTACTCTCTGAGACGAAGTCTGGTTTTGTCCTAATTACTCGTACATACTTACCTATATGGCATTAGTATAACACTGTACTTTGAACTTACCCCATGCAGCCTTTAGGTCAAGGAGCAAATCAAACACCCTATCAGGTACAGTATATACCTATTCCCAAACCTAGTGCCTTTGTCTTGTGGTTAGGGCCGTTAAAGACATGGTTTTACGCAGTGATGAACAGTTAACCATCAGATTTTAACTAAATCGGGCAATGTAAAACCGGCCCTAAGTGGGCTGGGCCCAAGGCCCCAACGGCCGTTTGCAGAGGGGCCCCAAAAACTCTGCTTGATGAGTAAGAGACCACATATTTCTTTCTCAAATTGCCAACCTAACAAATCTCACAAATGAAGGAGCAACATCTCCCCTTTCAAACTTTGATCACTATATACGTTATATCACATTGAACTTTTGAAAAGTCGCAAGCAGCGCTTTAATTTGGCCTTTCATATAGGTGCTATCTATGCAATTGTGATAGCCAAATCACTTTAGAAAGATGCAAACTTACTGGTTTTCCTTCTAAGAACAGAAAGTTAACCACAATGTGTACAGTGCCTATACTACCGTTGGTTCAGGCTTGAGAGTGCAGCGGTAAATATGCACGTCAAAGGAGGTATCCCGTGAACTTTTTGAATAGGCTGTCAATCACAGAGGGTATATGGTGTGAGAGGGTCTGTAGAGAGTCTAATGGCTTGTGTAAGGGTTGTCACTTTTCATCTGTTGAAAGGCTTAACGTCGACGCACAATTGACATAAACATAAGCATAAGCATTAGCATAAACATAAGCACATGAAACACAAGGGTTTTAACGAAAACAAACACGATCTAGCAAACCCACAGCCCCCATCAGAGTTTTGAAGCACGATCTACGTGGAGGTCCTTTCTGTCCGTCCCTCA
>QKMV01002519.1:0-13137 GCA_003287335.1 Lednia tumana
TTCAGAACGCGATTTCTGGAAAAAATATTGAACGAGTTGATCACCATGGGCGCTTGAGTTCTGCATTATAAGATGGATAATGGATGCCGTAGTGTAGATTTTCAGCAAAGATGAAGAGGAAACAATCCTGACGTTTGCTTGCAACAGGCAACACTTGCCCCAAGAATGCGTAATAAGGGAAAGACGATGTCGTGATGAATGCGATCAGATACAATCGGAATATCGGGAAAGAGAATACCGTGCGCTGTGCATGCTTTGATGTGCATATGTGTGTGTGCAATATGAAACGCAAACTATACGTTACAGCGAAACGGAATAAATAGTAACATACATCTATGTACATTTCAATAAAGAATGGATGGGTCGAATATGTTCGAAAGGTCACGCAATAGCGACGCTAATAAATAACTTCATTGCAACGGCGCCGGCAAGCAGACGACCAAGACGCAAGTCGAAAATGTGAATACACACCTTTGATTCGTGAAAGAGCTGCATTTTTAGCTTCGCTCACCAATGTCCAGCGATCAATTAAAGTTAATTCTTGATATTGTTATCCAATATCCAGCAGTATCGACCTTACGTTGAGTGTGCCATATTTCTCAGAAATATCTTCGGAAACTATGTATGAAATCTTTCCCAGGTTAGCGATTTTAAATAACTGAAGATTATTTCACTGGATTTAACGATGTGACCGCAATATTCATGTAAACCAATTGAGTTCGAATCGTTAACTCTCAACATTTGTTTTTAAGACAGCAATCAGCCAATATCTAACGCGTGATTGTCTGGCATATCCCGCGTTGTATAGTTTTATATCAAGATAATACGATCAGGTAATGCCGCCGGGCAAGAATAGCACAGATTCTTAATACTTGTTTTTCTCAAGGAATCTAGTATTCGGCATTTTCGCCTCCACCTCCACCGACTCTGAAAGCCGACGTGACATGGAATGCTGCATGTCTTGAATGCGATCAACGCCAAACAGTTTGCCCATCAAAGAGCCGAGGGCTCAACGCTAATCACGCCATCGGCCCATGGATGGCTAGTATGAGCATGGGCCGAAAGACGAAGATAAATCGTATGAGCATAATGAGTACCACGACTAATTCTAGCACACGATTAATATTCTTAATTAATGCTGCATTGTTATTAGAGCTACCACGTGGTCTAGGAAGATCGTTTGATTCTATTATCTTGTTTTAAATAAATCGAAATGGAAATCACTACAGCTGTTAAGATATAAGATCCTTTTTTACATAAGAAAAGGTAAGAGAGATCATGCTGATTGTGAAAATGAATAAAATTAATTAGTTACAATATACAGGTGATAGAAAATATCCCATTACAAACTTTTAATATGTGTATATAGATTCAAACACAAGTGGATGCAACCTTTCTGGGGGCTCTAAATACAGGTGCTGTGGATAAAAATCCCAAAAGTAATTTGACTCCTTATACTCTATGGCCAAAAAAATGGATACGGCCAATTTCGAGCATTTTCACTGGCACAACTGCTGTCCCTTTAGACTTTAGAGCTAAGCCTAAGGCAGCTCCCATCGGAATCACACACACACATACCATCCATGCCACGACTCGTTTTTGCCTCGGACTCCAACCCCAGAGCTAAATGGTTCAATGGGTTTAGCTTCGAGTGGGCTAATGAAGTGGTTTGTTTCACACGCATTCTCTATACGCAACAGTCCCAATATCTCTTAGATGGGTAACAGACATCATATGTCTTACCACTACAGCATCCACCAGCACCTCACACATGCACACCAGGCGAAAACACTTGTGCCTTGCCACACATTCAGATCCTCTTGTCCCTGCCGCTCTGCCACCACCACCTTTGGATTCCAGAAACCAGCTCAGCCAGTGCGGCAGCAAACACGACAAGAAAGCTGCGAGCTGAAAACTGAAGAAGCCTGTCGCCTAATTTCACGTACCATCCGAGACCAAATGAAAGGGACAGGTGCAAATACCGATCCCGGGGCAAATATAAATCCCACACAATTTATTGATTGAAACCAAAACGCGCGCGGTCTTTATAGCCGTCGTTGCAGCTTGGCTCGGTAGATCATGAGATTTGTCTCGGAGCTATTTCTCTCGCTCGTTGCTATACGCGAAACAAGGTTTGAGTTTGATACTGATGGAAATAATTGACCATTCAGCTACCCTTTTCCCACAATATCCGTAATCATAGATTGCAACCACCTGGGCACGACTCATTCAACCCATTTTTGCCAATTAGTTTTATTACATACCTATCACGGTTCAACGTATTCTGTCGTAAAAGAACTGGACTTATAATGTATTCAGATTTTGTTTAAATTCTGATCACAGAACAAAACTATATCAAACTGGCGACTTGACCAGGCAGAGCGATTTATGTCTCGTCAGAAATCAACCATAACCTGAAATCTGAAAGAGCAGTCGTGGCAGATCGAGTTAGCGAAAAGTTTGAGTAGTGGTCAGTCCACGCGTCACCAAGCTAAGCTCTAAAACATGTGCAAATTTGTCCTAATTCAATAACGATCCGTGAATCTCTCGCGCGGCTCTGACGGCCGACAGCGAAATGCCTAGACATGGGTGCGACTGCGACTTGAACCGACCGACGACAGTCTGAGATCACTGATGACGCGTCCAACCAAGCGGCTATGTCTTTGACGTTGTCAGCACATGGCCATGTATGTATGAGCTGGTGTAATGAGGCGCCTCTACGTCATGAGAGAATAGGCCGCCGCGCGCAAGGCGCCGGTTCGCTACCAGATGGACGAACGTCGACCAATCAGTCGATAAGAGTGAATTATTGATAGCTGCCAGCCTGCCAGGTAGAAGAGAAATCAAGAGGTTTTCATCTCGAATATAAATAAAAGCTGGATAAGTAACACGACAAGCAAAGGCATGCTAGGCTCATTACGTAGTATATAAATACAACCGTGCTACTGGATCGCTTCTAGTGCAGCAGCAAATAATATTTAATTTAGTATGGAGAAAATGGCATTTCGTATTGAAAAATGTTGAAGTCTTTATAAGGATAATTCAACGTTTGTTGTGAAATGGTGAAATTATTATGATTCAGTCTGTTGGCGTATTTTCATTCAACTCGAGCCAATTAAATTCGAATTGATGAACATGGCGAACGCACAAAATATAAATTGCGATTAAACTTGATAACAAAAAAGTTGAACGATTTTCTGTTAAATTTGTTTTTCCGTTCAAGAAATTGCAGTTTGAAACATTTAAAAAATCCGTAGTTTATGAACACAAAACATATGTTGGATGGCATTCACAGCAAAACTGTATAACCAGTCGGTTTGTGATGTTGCTTTTTATTGCTTGCTGCCAGATAATAACGATGGGATATTTGCTCATCATGGTTTCACAATTCAATAGTTTATATTGGTTCGATTGATCAGTCCCGGCCGGCGTTCCAATTAGAGACGACTCCAACGATCGACGGGCACCTGTCAGAGAGGCATGAGGGACGCGAGGGAACGAAAGATACAAGCGTCCGAACGGCGATGAAGTCGATGTTGCAGCGGCAGCGGCAGAGTCCAGGAGCGAGGGCGGATAGATTGCATGCCAGCAGAGGGAGGCAAACAGGTTATGTGGTGCTGGTGCCGGCAAGTCGCGAGGCCAAGTCTCGAACACAATGCAACGCATAGCCAGCCGTAGCCGCCGCGGCATGAGACACTTCCCGAGATCCCATTCAGTTGGCCAGCTGGAATATACTTACGTCATTGTGAATGTCGAGTCAAGTTAGGAGGTGGCACATACCAAACACCCATGCCACCACCCAACGCGATGTTTTGAATTTGAAAGGCCGTGACTGTGACATAAGACAGAACATTGGATCTGTGTCTGCTTGTCCCAACTTGGTTTTGTTAGTTTTATGCGGAGCGATCGCACAAGAAGAAAGCTCTCTGTTTTTCTTATTTTTGAGGAAGATTTTTGGGTGATTCCAAAGAGGAACAGGAAGTCGTGACGCACCCTGAAAGGGATGATGCACCCTCAGTTTCATCCTGTCGGATAATGAACCTTGCGATCTGTTACAAAATGGCCCTAGAAAAAAACACTGTCCCCCTTGGGTCTAAGGCAATTATATCGCCCCTTATTTAAAAAACGTACCTCTTATTTTAGCTGTTGCGTTCTATAATTGAAGACATACCCAGATGTCTATTACATCAACTTATGGTCCAAACAGGTGGAATTTTTAACCTCTTCGAATGCTTTCTTTCCTCTGTTTGGCGACCGCAGCACGGCAACTACTTTTTTGCGTTGTTCAATGACATAAATTACAAATAATTATCCTGCACAAATAAAATATAATAACAGTCGTTCAGTGGATCTGGTCGCTGTGCAACGTAGGCATAACCACCTGTTTTATTCAACTGCAGATAACAGCTTTCTGTAAACTAGCTTCTAGTATAAACGTGTAATTGATAGGATGGGGGAACTGGAATTTTCGGGTCGGACCGAACCATTGACCACAACTTTTTGCGAACAGGCGCAATCACGATCTCCGGCGTGAGTTTTGAGCATAAGTTATAACATAAGTTCACTACACATTGGTTTCTTTTGTGTACGGTCACGGCAATTCGGGCCGCTCTCTCGTTGTCTAGGCAAAAAGGGGCTATTCCGTATTCCGTCTGCAAATGCAAAAGCCATCGTTACAGTAAATGGTTGGAGCTCCCACTTGCGCTGTGTATAGGCACATCAAAATTGACATTTCCGAATATCTTTTTTAGTGCACAAGTGAAAAAACCCTAATTGTATTGCGAGCTCTTTGTTCACTTGAAAGTGTGTTTACGAAAGATTTTCTATCGACGCGATGTATTCATGTGTGTAACGTTATCGTCTTGACTGGCTGTCGGGTCGAAGTCGAGAGTTGTTCCCGTGGCTTGCGACGATAAGGGTAGGACAAGTGTGGGTTGGGGGCGAAGAGTTTGGCGCCACGAGTGTCTGAGCTCACTGCGGGGGGGCTCGTATCGGAGGGTCGCCGAGGGGAACGTCCCGCCTCCCACACCAGGCACGGCGCCAACAGGTGTATAACTCCGATACCGCCGCAGACACAATCCGAAACTCACCTTGGAATCTAATCAGATGGGTATTTTACAATCTTTCCTTATAGAATGCCGTTCCGTTCCACCATCGTACGTATAAGGAATGAGGACTCTGAAGAGGAAGGAGAATGAAAGTCTGAACTTTGATTTTCACGATTCCATATAAATATCCCAACAAAATAAAGTCAATTCCAAACAGTAGGGATTCAAACGCTTTTACATCAGCACGTCAATTGTCAAAAGCGGCGGTGTTTACAGACGAAACTTTTGATGTTTTAACACGAAATCAATTTCCCTCTTGAAAACATTGGTGAACAAATCAATGCCTGTTCAAGTCTCGCTATTTCTCTGTGCCGGACATTGTACTTTATACGCCGACCCACCTTGGAAACTCTAAAGCAGATGAAGCAAATAACGTTTGGCGCGCATAACGCTAAAAGGTCTGATCCATCCTCCTATTAGCATAGTCACGCTCAGGGAGCAAACAATAGAGGATACGTGTGCGATGTATTCTTGCAGCTTCTTGTCGGTCCGCGTTGTTGACGATTACGGTCAGGTGCACTTCAGGTTCGTTTGTGATGGTTTGTGGCCCTTCTGAAGGCATGTGGTGTGGAGGCGCCGGACAGACAGCTTCGCTTGTCTAGCGGCCCGACAGGGGTCAACCCTCCCTTTTCCTTTTTTATTCAGATAGCCGTGTAAAACCCTGGGCCGTGGCCAATCGAACAAGATGATGATACAGAAGATGGAATCACTCGACTCTCTAGTCTCTGAACGCGTCGGGTCGGATTAATGACGGTGTAATTTAGGCTGGAGAAGCCATTAACTTCGCATCTTACATGGGCGTTGTTATCAAAGAGAACCAATTTCATTGCACAAGAGACGCGAATCCCTATCGCGCGCGCGCGCCCGCGCGCTTGCTTTTGTGGAACGCAGACCTCCACTATGTTAATTGCAGCATCTCAATTAAGATTTTGCGTGTGTGCGGCGTGTCAGTGTGCTGCAGAAAGCAATTCAGACAAGCTGAGAAAATCCGCGTCGAAATATCTTTGTAAATGAACAAGGAAAATGGAGCAACGCAAGAATAACGCGGCTAAAATTAATCTTCTTCCATTGTGGAAGACTGCATGCAGTAGTCGAAAAGAAAATAAAATGCGTTGAAATGAGTCACCCGAAAAACAAGGTTCTCTCGTGTGTGTGTTTGTGTGTGTAGAATGTGCTGTTTCGTACTGTTGGCCCGAGCACACACAGAAAACACTGCGCCGCAGCCGGGTGTTGAGTAATGACCTGTGATCTTTATTTGCGTCCCGACGTCAGGCGCCGTAACCCACGCGACGCCACGAGACGACGCTCGAGTGGAACTATGCAAGCTTTCGGCGCCGGCGGCGGCGGCGTTGGTGGCGGCGGCGGCAGCAGCGGGCGTCGGTGGGATGAGAATATACGATGGGATGGGTGGCGACGTGAGAGGGAGGAAAGGATGAAACAGCACCTGTTTATTCCCATCTCTGTCTTCGTATGTTTGTACGAGCTTCTCTCTTCCAGACATTAGCCCACTCGTTTGCATAAAAGTGTTCTAAAATTAAGGCAATTCAGACGAGAAAGAGAGCAAAGAAACTATTCTAAATATAATTGAGTTAATTTTTTGGCTGATAAAGTGTGTAAAGAAATCGTAACAAGCTCAAATGGGAAGACGGATTGTCTGTAGATGGACAAATTAACGACACATTTAAGATTTTAAAGACGGGATCTTCCCTTTAAAGAAGACCATTCTCTACAACTTTATACCAATTAAAATTCGGTGCCAAAATCTAATTATTTGAACAATGTAAATCGCCTATGCAAACGATAGTTATAAATCAATCATTCGCGAAGTACGTCTGTAATATTTTTTAGGTTTTTACTCTTTGATGAGCGTAAAATTCCACTTTGATTAAAAGGACAAAGTAAAACCATTCCTTGTGCCCGTTTCGTTTCCTTGTGCTCAAATCACCGGTCCACCGGCGATGGCAGCATCCCATCTCCGTCTGCCGAGCCGGTAGAGAGCCGGACCATCTGGCAGATTATGCTGTGGTGGCGTACACAGACGGAGACGGGAGGGAACATTCTGCGCATAGTTACTCGCAATTATTCATGTTGTCCGAGTGGCGCCAGCTGACATTGTTACGCCACACATTTCCCTTACGTCTCGTTCGCAAAACATCCGACAACATTAACTCCACCTCGTGCTACGAGCAAGCCCGTCGCCACCGCCACCGCCACCACCAGCGCCACCGCCGCCGCCAGCGACCACTGTTAATGTAATCATCTCGCAAATTTGCATGGCACGTGGATAGCATTCGCAAGACTGCACATGCGACGAGATTGCGCATCCTTATTTACATATTGAAATATCTCCGGTTTTACGTTTCACTATGTGTCCAGAACATTTATGTATTTTGTAGATCTGTTAGGAACTGTTTCGTAAGAAATAACGGATGCGTCTTTCTCTGGTATTGTATGCGACAAACTTCCCAAAATTCCATCTCATTTCTGTAAAACTTCGTTGTCTTCGCCTTTTGCAAGCATGGAGTTTTAAATCGATAAAAAACTTGCTGTGGTGTACATAGTTAAAAGCCAAAGCCAATGCTGTCAAAAAGTTTCTGCTACCAAGGAAAAATAGGTATACACTACATATTATTATTTGTTATTATGTGACAGTTTCATGATTTCATTATACTTAACGTTTTAAATTTGTTATGCTTTCAAAATCGTTTTTTATTTTCAAATCCATGCGGGCAAAGGTGTCTAACTCAAGTTAAATTTGTCGGGCACGACTGCAGCAAAAGCGCAAAAGTGCTGCACAGCTCTTGACAGTACAACATGGTGATAATGCATTTAGAGCAAACTAAAATTGTTATTTCATTACAGTTCATGGACTAAAAAGACCAACTTCAATTTGTTCTCCATCGTGTCAGCTCATAGCGGTCTATACGGAGGCACCGGACAATTGCAGACTGCAGAGAAGAAGACCCGGAATCACCTCCCGATTGAGGTTAAAAATGGACGACTCTCGTTCCAGAGTCAATAGGCGATTTGCAAAAAGGCTTAATCCAGAGTCAAAAAGGACTCTACTGAATTGGAGCCTCATAAGAAAGGTATTACAACACGATATTAATCGTCTCTGGAATGACTCTGGATAAGGATATTTGCATGTCGTCTATTACAATGGTGGAATAATAAACCCCATCAGAAATGCATTGAATCCCACCTATATTAGTCGTCTCGGGAAATGTAATTCTGAAGATCCATTTAAATGTGCTTTAAAAATGCTGAGCTCTCTGCAGTCGTTACTTGTTAGAGGGCGCTTGGCTCCCGCTCCAGTTTCAATCGGCCCTAAGTCGTAGATATTGAATGTCTTTGGAACGGAACAGCGAGTCGCACAACCGGCAAGTAATGCGGCGTCGGCGTCAGCGTCGGCGTCGGTCGTACCAGCCGGGCATAATGCCCACTCCCCATGGCACTGGCAGCATCCATGGCATCGCGTGACGTCACTACAAGACGTCTCTTCTGGTCGATCCGATGGCGCCAGGAGGAATGTTGACGTTCTTTATGTGACCGCGCGCTATATAGAAGCTCTTGCTATCCCTCTCTCTCTCTCTCTCCCTCTGGTCTTGCTTACTTGCCACAAGTATCACAGAGCCGAAGCGAGAGCGACCACCCGGTACGAATTTTAAAAAGCTACTTGTTGTATACGATGCCAACAAACTGCCCAGGACGAAACTACGTGATTTAATACGATTAGATGTATACGTGTGTGTGTGTGTGTGTGTGTGTGTGTGTGTGTGTGTGTGTGTGTGTGTGTGTGTGTGTGTGTGTGTGTGTTTGTGTTTGTGTGTGGATGGATATGAGTGTATATGTGTTTGTATGTTGTTC
This sequence comes from Lednia tumana, assembly GCA_003287335.1. Lineage (NCBI taxonomy): Eukaryota > Metazoa > Arthropoda > Insecta > Plecoptera > Nemouridae > Lednia > Lednia tumana. Next base: position 8,976 of record QKMV01002519.1, read on the forward strand.
TTATAGTCTAAGCGCGGTGACCATCCGACAGGCTGGCATTCGCCGTCGCGCGAGACGATCCTTATACGGACGCCGGCGCCTGTCGCGAATGAATACGCACTTTTTGTGCAGCGCGTCGCGATCGAGAAAATACAGCGATACTATACATGCATATACAAATGAAAGCAAAGCGATGATATGCTGGAATTTAGTATGCTACATGAATACGTAGACTTAGGAATTTTAAAGAACATGGCAGTGGCATTCGTCAATATAACGATGACTGCATTGTTTTATAGGTATTACTTGGTGAACATTGTTATAGTGATGTCAAAGATTGCGAGTCAAATCTTGGTTAGACTTCGATGTAATTGCAGTCTTTTCAGGGGCGTCGACTGTGACGTTAGTGCTTCAGAGTTTAATACGTATTCCTTGACTTGCGTGTAACAGTAACCTTTATTGTAGCTCTTGGGTGTTGCCACTCGGAATGTGATTTTCAGAAGTCAGCGTTCCTGCATAATTCAGGGTGCAGATTGTCAAATGGCTACACTCTATTTACTAGGAGAGCATACTTTTCCGCCAGAGGCGATGGTGGCAATTAACACGGGTAGGTATGACTCGAGTCATATTTTGTGGGTGTCACGCAGTATGATCTCTCGCTGCATAGACTGTAGTTATTTTGCAGGGACGTATGAATGATGTCAAATACCGCAGAGCGCAGACTAAATCGTGTCTTGCCGAGCTGGCAAAGTCTATGGCTCTGCCTGCCCAGGATAATTACATCACGAAAAGGAATTAGTACGCGAGCGCAGAGAGCTAAGTGAACCGCGTAATTCGGACATCTCAGTCGCGATGCGCTATTTATTATGAGGTAGCCTGACTGGCTGGCTGAGTGGCTTGACGTCGAGATGACAAACGATCACCCCGTCTTGGCTGCCGTCGTTGCTGACTTGCAGCTTTCTTTGACATCTCGTCTTGTCTCGTAAGACGTAGCCGACTAATGAGCCCCGCGCGAATAAATTATTGTTGCCACAAGCTACGTTGTTATTATTTTAGACCCATCTGCTGCGCTTTGATCATGCACGTAGCTAGTCTTTTGTTTCGCAGATCTCGAGGTACGGCTGTGATGAGAAGATAGAATCATGTTGATGGTATAATGGGGCGTAATTCGTCTTGAAAGCTGCGCTATTTTGTTGGACAGAAAGGAGGGGAATCTTCGAGAAGGAAGCAAAGAGCCGAAGACTTCTTTAAAAGCCGTAATAAAATCTCATAAATTGAGTATTTTTCAATTAGTACTTTGAGCCATTAGCACAAACTTATCTCATGGGGGAAATGTCTTCATTTAGCAAATGCATTAGGAGGCTGTAATCCATACATGGCAATCAGCGTCTGAAACTGATGAGCACTTGTGAAGAAGAGGTGCGTGCATGCTCTTTAGATTAATGTCATCCAATGTAGAAGACGACGCCACCAAGTTTAAAGACCTCTCCCGCACCAGACTCCATTGTTTACGAAAGGTGGATTTCGTCTAGGAATTCAAGTGTTTTCGAAAGAACGTGCATGTGATAGTGAGCGTTGATGCATCGGGATTCGAACCGCGGCCCCGGCGCGGCCGAGAGTACGGCGTAGGCGAGCCGAGGAGTCGTTTTCAGTGCCAGATGTTCGGAATGGGAAGACCATCTGGTCAACCCGGCGCCACACTTGGCGAGCTCTAGCGCAGTACCGACAGCCGGGCACCCGGTCGGCAACGCAAGAGCGAGCGAGATGCCAAGAATGAGGAAGAGTGTGAACGGAAAAGAAAGAGAACACTGTTATACCAGATTGATCGCGAACTCATTCACCGGGATAAAAATCTATCGATTCAATTTGATTGACTTGATCGTTTTTTATGTGCTAATAAAAGTTCAAGCACATTGCGATCGGTTCTTTAACCACCACCGATAGGCATGACAAACTTCATGAACTCGGAGAGTTATACCAATTTTATACAAGTTTTAGAGTTCACATAAACGATACCCAACAGCCAACATCCTTGAAAATGAATAGAATATATACCCACGGGAGAACAACCCTTTCTGCATTTCAGTTATAGATGACGAGGATTTGCGATAAGAGCAAGCTTTCCCATATTTACAAAGGGGTCCATCGAGGGCACAAATTTGTCTAAGCGTTTTCCATAAACTATGTGCCACCCTCCCACCCCTCACGACCCTTGCGACGTTGCACCGAGCGAGCACTAAGTGCAAACGTTTACCCGCTCAGCCTCCGAAGCAACCACTTTTACCCACCCCACGCAAGAAATTCCACGTCTCATTGGCCAACATCAAGATCACCTCCATACGCACAGATGCTCCAAAAATCACGGTGACCACAATCAGATAAACGTGAAGATTTATCTCAAACCATAACCTTGCTTGCAACACACAACAGGTCTACCTGTTTGCATTGTTGTGTTGCTACGGTCTAATAGGGGTATTACGTTGTTGGTGGTGGTGGTGGTGGAGGTGGCGATGGTGGTGGTGGTGGCATGTTCTCACGACTCTCGCCGCGCAACGACTTATGTGTGAATACACCTATCTTCCATCCCTGGTTAGTTGGGCGTCGAGCCAAGATCGAGAGAGCAGGGGACCCCACCCATGCCGGCGCCAAGCAGCCGCCTGGCGGGGCGGCGCGCGGTGCCTTGTAGCAAGACATGAGCCGCCGTCGCCCGTAAGAGGGAGGCTCAAGGAAACTCCGACATAACGCAAGGCTACTACTGTATAGGACACTCTGCCCTGGTCATCGGCGGCCAATTCGCCGCTCAGGGACAAGTTTCGGACACGACTCGATCAGAGGCGCTGTGGAATATCATTTGTAAACACGCATAAATCCACCTCCAGTTAAACTCGGTTTAAGATTGGGCCAACAGAACACGCTGTGCTGTAATAACTAATGCCGGTAACGGCATTGAGAACGAGTGGTAACTGGTACTGCTATGCTCACTTGGCTCTTGTCGCCTGTATATACGCAACCTGTCCCATGCTTGCTAACAAGCTGCTAGGAGGGAGACACCTGTTCTAGCCGGGTGTAATATGCCATGCCATCTTCGGTCATTCGGTACTAATTTGCCGAAAGGCTGAAGCCATTTATTGATCACTTTTATATGCCATGGTCGAGTGGATATATCTCACCTCGCATTATAAAATAACACTTGCCAATTTAAACGATTTCACCTCCTTTCGTTACATTGAATTTTAATAACAATGTGTTAGTGATTTATGCTGCACTGTATTATTGGTAATTTATTGACGTCGAGAAGCATTGTTATTATAAATACGTGTAGACTTGTAGACAACCTCCGCCCCTCACAATGTGGTATGTAGTAGAGTAATCGCGTGCAGTGCAACACATTAAACTTAATTTACATCGATTTCTGAAAGGATTGACGCCGCTTATGTCCACATGCGTTCGATGACGTCACGTGATATCCTACGATAATAACTTCATGATCTATAAAATTTTTGAGACTCATATCTCCTGACTATTTTTTTTTTTGACTATTTGACTATTTTTTAAAAACTTCATGATCTATATCCAAATGGGACTTAAAAATATATTTCGTTGCCCTAATTCACTTTCCACGCAGTTTTCTCGGTTGAAACTCAAGTAAATTAACTCAACACTTCCATAACTAACGAACAGCCATTACTAGGATATACACCCCCCCCCCTTTTTTTAATTGCGTCTAGACAAGACTAGAATGTTCTGGTAACCGACGCCAAAGTAGCCATATTCAGTCTTCCCTTATGTACCCTTCCTATTTAGGACGCAATAGTAGTAACTCTTCCGGTTTCAAAATTCATTGTTATCTCTTGTTGTTATACTATACCTTTGTCTACCATATACGCAACGTGCCAACGCACGAGGCAGACTGCGAGTGCGAGGCCCTCAACACAACAATACGCCGGTCATACAGGTGCTATGCTGGCTCCGGTCTGCCCGATATAGTTGCAATCATCTGCTACCCTTGCCACGATTAACCGCCTATTAACCTCGTGTAGCACCGTAGCACGCTCCATGCCGGGTCGACCCCTCACCGGCAGCAGCAATACACCTGCTAACTAACGCAGCACACAATTGCACATCTGCTTTTAGAAATAGGAAAGTATTCTTTCTAATTCGATGTGTGTGTGTGTGTGTGTGT
>QKMV01002520.1:0-13137 GCA_003287335.1 Lednia tumana
GGGGGGGGGGGGGGGGGGGGGGGGGGGGGGGGGGGATTGCCCGTGGCTTAGGGGACCCAATAATAATTGGTTAGCTATGGGGATTTAATAGAGACATGAATAATGTAGGTTTCAGCAGTTAAGCCGCGAAAATAAACTACAAAGAGTGAAAGAAAGGAGATTATAGCGTGATGTTAAACACACGAATTCTTGCTTTTGTTTACCATTCTTAGAAACAATGAGGCTAGTGGGCGACTGCTACCTGGGCTATAGTTGCTGTATTTTTGTTTTGAAACCCCATGAAGGCATTGTTTCTCGTTTGTCGCCATTAGGTATAAAAGAGCTGCAGTAAGCGTAATCTGACAAACCATTAGTCTTTTGGTGGGGGGGCCTAACAAATTCTTGCGGGGGGTTGGAGGGGGTGGGTGCCTAGTTACGCCACTGCACCAATGGCGTATTCAATACATTTTTCTATGCAAGATCAACCATTTCCTGTTTTTGTCAGCCAACTGCAGTTTTAGTTTAATTCAAAGGAAAGTCAAAAACGGCTACAAAATGGGATCCATTCAATTTACGAGAATACGTGTGCTGTGTGCATGTGAGGTCTATAGGGGACATTTAATTTAAGTGAAATGTTTCGCACAGCAAACTACAAATAAATAAAATGGCGAGATATATAGGGCTACCATACATTTAACCGAATGTCTGGTCGGATTCACGCCTAACGAAATCAATGGCATTTCTAATAAACAAAAAATTGCACGTGACACTATTAAATGTCTGGCAATCATTTGGCATGGCCCCGCCCCATTTTCCCTCTCCCCGATCAACAGCTTGTCGTGTAAATGCCGCATTTCAGTTTATACCCAGGGAATAAAATAAAAACAAATGTTCGGTAGTTACCTACAGTAGTAACCTACGGTAATAACCTAAGGTAAGTAATTCACCTCTATGTTGTTTGCTTTTTCGTAGCTAGGTGAGAATGTCGTCGAGTCTGTTTAAGTACCAACCTTGACATTGTGGTGCGTGATTCGCCCAGTGGCCGTCTCGGTCGCAAGTTCGGTTTGGCTCTGCAGTTAACCTATAGCCAGAGTCACACGTGTATAACGCGGTTCCCTCAGAGCTCAGTGTCACTTGGCCTGCTACCGGCTGTTCGGGATCACCACACGTAACTTCATCTGAACCAGCAAAAGAACAAGAACACGTCATTTTATTCATAAGTATGTCTAGAGAATGATTTTTGATTAAATTTCGACCTCAAAGTTTTATCATTACTGAGATGAGAAACGAAATTTTCCTAAAAACTAGTTCCTTCGATGTATTCCAGCAACGTATCCGCTAAAACAAGACCAAGGACGACCCTAGCGAGTTAAGTCTGGAACTACTCAATAGGGCTAGACGTAGAGTTGATAAATGGAAAATAAGGCAGGGACATTTACTAACAGTTTGTTTGAAAGGCAGGAACATCTTTTCTACGACTAAAAGTAAGGAATTGTGTAATTTGCTGCAATGAAGCAAGCAAAAAATTAAGTCTTGCCCAATGCTTTGAAAATTAGGGAGGCTGGACGTTTAAGACATTGTCTGGACTTAATTTGACCAAGGATGCCTACAATTTACCAGATGTGGCCTGATGTTAATTGATTTGAGTTATATTGTATGGACTATGGATGTATATTCAGCACTTTTAAATCAGTCAATTGTGTACTTCTAGAGACTTGAAAGACATGTCGTTGTCATCAGCTGTAAGCTCTCACTGTCAGCCAAATGAGGGACGTTTTGATTCCCCCAGATATTCGTTAATGGTAATCCAGCTTAAATTAAATGTACTCTATTTATTAATTATACAAAAAGATAGCAGTCTCTTATAACATTCTGTAGACTCGGGTCCAGCTGCGAATCTTAGAAAGTTTTCAAAAAAACTGATTGAGCGATTTTTCCCCTGAAGAAGTATGGAGTTAACTTTCAGAAACGTGGGGATCTGAAGTGTATCTCGTAGCATTCAACCCAGTTTTTAATAAGTTTTTTTTTTGATAACAGTCCTCTCTTGATTTCTAGTACAAAAACGTATAAATTCTTCACAATTCGTTCGCACTTGATATATTAAAAAGACAAGGATCAAATTGTTTTTTAAAAATGGCGCCGGTAACGGGTTCTTCCACGTCCCCCTTAGATTTTCTTGTTACGGCGGATAGGGAATCGTAGTTTTGGGAAATGGTTCAAACTTTGCTATTCTTCCTTAAGAAATATTACAGACGCCAACTTCAAACTACGACAACTCCGACAAAAACCACTCACATGGATAAAAAATTACATAACAGTTTTGAACCGCTTTTAAAGTTTTGTGATTGATTTCAAGCGTGAAAATAATTTTAAATTATGATTACAAGTATTTGTAAAAAAAGTTGCAAATGCTGTGTTACTAAATTTTTGGTAACCTCAGCGCATTGTTTGTCCTAGGCCGTGGAATAGTGATATTTTGAGGGTCTGATATTCTCGAAAAAGATTCCACAGCCTACTCATCGGAAGCAGAGCTATTAGCTCACCTCAAACTTGCATATTATTTTAAAATGCATTGAATAGTATTATTATTGAAAATGATTTTCAAGCTTGAAATCAATCACAAAACGTTAAAAGCGGTTCAAAGTTGTGGTCATATTTTGTTCATGGGAGTAGTTTTTGTGGGAGTTATGGCAGTTTGAAGTTGGCGTTTGAGCTATTTCTTATGGGCGAATAAAAAAGTTTGAACCATTTCCTAAAACTACGATCCTCTATTCTTATGCTGCGTTTTAAATTAAATAAATTTCACTTCACATGTACATTGATTTAAATTTATGCCAGAGACAGAAAGAAAATGAATGTTTAAATATCTCCATTGTAAAGCTGCCATGAAGATTGAAGGCTTTACCTTTTACCAACTAGAGTTTTGTTTCAACTTACCCCGGTACGCAAATACTTCCACTTCACACAAGCCGAAGTAGTCTTGATCCTTACGGTCGTCTCGGACATAAATGTAGCGTCCGCGATGTCCAAGGCCCTTATTGCAAACGAAAAGTATGCGAGGGTTTTGAAATCGACCCTTGAAAGAAGCACACGGTTTGTACAATGCCTCGCTTTTTGAGAGAAGCTGAATTACAAAGATCGTTAACTCCTGATAGGAATCTGAAATAGAAACATCAAAACCATATACGAATAATTCAGAGCGGAAATGTGACTTCCCCGATTGAAATAAAACTAACAAGAACTTAAAACTCGTAATTTTAGAGCTTTGACCAAAGTGAGTGCTATTCTCCGGGGATCGAGTAGTCCAAAAGCATGTGATGTGATAGTAGACTGTAGATAGAGCGTAAACTGACCCTTATTGATGATGAGGGCTACAGATCCAACTATCTGGTCCTCGGTCAAGTCAGCTTGCCACCATCGCTGTTCGCTCGAACGCGGTGTAAAGCTGCAAGTGTCTGGGTTGCCGTCAACCGCCAGCGATGCTCGATAATTCCAGAGGGTAGCCGACATCAGAGCAGTTCTCTCCAGGGATAAGTTTAGCTCTGAAAAAAGCACACGAGTAAATTACATTTCCTCTATACCATCATATTCCGCCAATAAAGGAAAAAAATACGTGATCAAATCAATGTTCTGATTTTATTTAATGAAATTATTTGCCGGAGGGAAAATTATTATACCAGCGTGATAATTCCTGTCTGTATACGAATTTCAAAGAGAAAATCTACATTTCGTGCCGCACTTCATGTTAAGTATAGGAGCAAACGAATGTACTCGCTAAATCAAATTGTGCAAATTGAAGAGTGGAGGCACCGCGTTTAGATTTTAGTGCGTTATTTAAACCTCGGGGCGATTGTGTAAAATTGTCGAAGAGAATGTCACTCGTAATCTACCTAAATAACGAGTGCGAGAACGTTCGACAGTTAACCGTGATCAAACTCGATCGTTTAGGTAGATACGGAGTGACATAAAATTCTTTACACGCATGTCCATCTCTTAATATCGTCGGATTTTTTTTGTGGATTTCTAATTTTACAAGTTTTTCGCTAATTTTCCGGGAAATATTTTTCTATTTTTTATTTCTGGTCTCCTAATTAATTTCTAATCATAGTATCTCAAACATAGCTGTGTATATGCAAATTCGTAGCTTCTATATTTCACCGCTCACGCGCGCTGGAATCGTCTTAAGATATTGTTGCCACATTTTCGTGTAAAATTTATCACGATAATTTTAAATGGCATGCCAAACAATTTTGTGAAATTAAATGAATTTAGTAAAATTATTGAAGATTTCGGACGGCGCGCACGTCGACTAGATCGACGCGAGAATAGCACAGGCAAATGCACAATTTTAAAAAAAAGGTTCTAGGTACAAAAAATATGGGCGAGTATGCCACTAGTCACGTTTTTGTTCCGATAATATGTGCTCCTAGGTCCCATAGGTCAAAGAAGCTCCACGATAATTGTCTTATGAGAAATTATTTCCGAATGAAACTAGATCGAAAAGTATCGCTTGCGACAATTGTTTCTCGGATTCGTGGTGGATCGTTTATTTAATTTACCTCGCTAAATTCCTTACTTACGAGCCTTTATTGGTAGTACATTTTTGGATTAGCACGTAAATACTTACTCCTTTAAAGCTGACCGAAATTCAGCAAACATCTGGCTCGCTTATAAACTAGTTTGGTTTGTCGCGACAATATGATGGATATACGTTTACCCTTTACTATGATTTGGTGTTTACTGTCATGCCTTCTAGTTTCTGTCTCGCTCAGTTGATAGATGTATTTGACACTGGTTACAGTGCAGAGCTACTGCGAACATCCCCGGAGTGTGCCAATGCAATATGTGGCATTGTCTAGTCCCATATTATATTTGGTGTTTCGGTCCAGGCCCCGGTCCAGCCTACTTCGGAGTTCGGCTAAAGGCTAAACAAAGATCTAACTCTAACCTATGACAAGAGGCATTCACTAGCCACCTTCCTGCCCAGTTTCTGTTTACACTAATATAATGCACCTTTAGACATAGAAACAGCGGTAGTCATAAATGTAGTGAATTGCGGATTCACAAAGCTATAACCTATAGACATGCAAATGAAAACAGGACAAATGATGATTGGTAACGGGAAGTGAATGTATGTATATTTGTTCGTTTAAATATCAAAAACGGTACTCGAGTTAATCATTTTTCCTCCCTCTGTTCCAAATCCGTGTACAGAATGAACTAGGTGTAGTATACAAACTATGGTATTGAGCAATGTATTGAACGTACATACAACAACGCAATTTAGAGCCGTAGTTTGCCATTGAGGCCCTACGGACATCAGGCGTTTGTACCTATTTGTCACAACAGTTTCAATGTACATAAATAGTTCAGCTACATAAAATATGAGTTTTCCAAACGTCAGTTACTCTGCTTTTAATACTTGTTAACGAATGACAATAGTTACAGTAAAAACTTTTAATCTCTATCATGAATGATGATATTGAGTGACAAAGAGCTTCTAGCGAAATAACAAAAACGTGCCAAACTTGAGTTTGAAATCCCTCGAATGTCTGAATATATTAAAATCAAATGTGACCTGTTATTTCTCTTCCATTCTGCACCTGATGATATAGCAATCTGGCCAACATGTTAAACATGCCAGGGGAAGCGAACTTGTTGGCATAAACTGTAAATAATTTCTGCATGCTTGTTTCCATACGTTCAAGTTTTATCATTCACGAGACAAAAAATTAAATTGACGACCGAAAAATCTCGCGTTTACCTATAGATAGAAAAAGCGTAATGGTCGCTAGAATCGTTTGATTCGGGGCTTTTTGTACAGGAATGAATTGTGAACTAGAAATGAATTGTGTTTACTACCCGTCGAACAGGGTGTATATCAATCAAGACAAACAAAAACAAATCATGTGACTTTTCCCTACAAAATGTCGTCTTCAGGAAACCCAGGAAAAGCAAAAAAAAGTCCCCAAATATATGTACCTTATAGCAAGCCGATAGCGCTATCCATAACGAACTTCTTTACTTTTAAACATTTATTACAAAATTGGGAATTAGAGCGCCGCCTGAACTACGTTCTAAAAGTACGTATAGTTTCAGTGTTTGCCCTTTCGCCGCGCTGGCTTTTAGCTGGCTTTTAGCGAGCATTACTAACGTCCACGTACAACCCAATGAACTGGATACTTCATAAAGTATAAAAATCGAACTTTCACATTGTTTAGTAATACTCAAAAAGGCACCGGAGCACAAAGCAATACAGTTCCCCCGGTATATCCCTATTTCACCATACTCACAGAGACTCGCACACTCACCCTTTCCACAATGCAACCATGACACAGCGTAGGTACTACGTGATAATAATGTTACAGAAAAAATCCCACGGACGTTTCATTCAAAACATCCACATTTTATCGAAAGTCAATCAAAATTCACCGTTCATTTCTGGTCATTACCACGAACTGTGTAGACAAATTGGATTTTTAGGTGTGTACATCGCAAAAGCAATTTGTTTTTGTTCATCGAATAGTATGACTGTGTGATGATGCGTAATATGGCAGCTATGGCTCAGCAGTCATTCTGGGTTAGGGTAGGTACGACCGACAGTACACCATGACGCCTTCGTTCCCTGTTCCCGTCCCTTGTTCTGTTGCGGGTAGGGAGCAAGCAATACGTGGACCGAAGCCAACAAACTTGCTCGGAAAAATTATGTAGGATCGGAGGCAAGGCAACGCTATTTTCCGAGCGTTCGAAAGAACTATACGAAACTAAACAAAAATAATAGAAAAGAGAGGGGAAGAATAAGATTAACACTCTTAAAAACTTCTTTTGACGTGGGAAGAAAGGAAAGTTTTTATGTAAGTGTAAATGGCGATGTTACTTCTGAGCTTTACTGGGTTACTACTTACTAAAGAAAGATCTATGAAAAATGCCGTCATGTATAGTAATTGTAGAAATTGGAAATCACGGTAGACATGATTAAACAGTAAGTGCAGAAATTATTTTGAGTAGAAGCCCGTTTTTCACTATTTTATTTAAAAAAAAATAGTTTGACGCCGCTTATACTTTCTACGCTACAGCATGTATGATAGTATGCAAGTATGCTAGTATGCTATAGTATGCTAGTATGCTAGTATGCCATATAGTATGCTAGTATGCTATATAGTATGCTAGTATGCTAGTAAACGCGTATTGCATTTGTGCAGTTTTAGCAAAATGTGCATGCTATGTAAACAAAAGGAAGTGGTAACTATTCTTGAATCTTGATCTATAGAGTCGTGATAATTGTGTTTACTGTGAGTTCCGATCATTAGTATTATAAATGGTGCTATTCAGAATTAGGAAATTGATGACGACGCTCGTTCAACAGCAATTATTACCACACTGAATGGGCGCTATGTACGTATCAATAATATATAACAGACATGAGTATGACGATCTAATTTCAATCAGGTAGGCTGCTAGGAAACTGTGATGCAGAAGCGAACTTTACTAACACACATTACCCACAGGCCACAACCATGGCATGCATGACATACAATGTGAAGTATACTTGAAGTTGCATACATGGTGCCTGCCGCCTTAATCTCAGCTTAAACTTTGCCCTATAATGCACATTCGAACCTCAATTGAATTCATTCATGCAATGCACTTGGTACTAAATATGTCAATTACACGCTTAAAAAGAAGAAGATAGAAAGTCAACGACTTTTTCTGTAATCACTCTATTGTTACGCTTGCAAAGTTCGTTACTTTGGAGAAAAATGCTTCCTCAAATGTGATGTCTGGATACGGCTTCAATACAAAATAAAGTAGCTACGCCTGTTATTCTACATACATTTTAATGGAGTAGCAAGATTTTATAAAAACGTCAGAAAAGAAGCAAGCCATCTCAGTTTAGACGCTATGCTTCTAAAAATAATGAGCTCCCTGATTTGGTTCTAATTATATCTACGTATCGATACTGATTTCAAAATTAGGTCACTCCCAATTTTTCCATGTAATATCACTTGAAATCGTCATGAGATCCATACTAGTGATGTTATTTATTTTCTCGTTGACAATTGTGATAAAAATCGTTAGGTACTTCAGTAAAATAATAACAAAAAAGTTCCGAGGTTTGTTCCCTGACGGGTGGCTTTATGTCAGAGACAGCTGAATTAGCCATCCTTGTCCGGCGCATGGACATGTACTGCTGGTCACAGCATTGCTACTCTTTCTCGCGCGTCTATTAGGTGGAAATAGCTGCAAACTTTCTGGTCTCTTGTGTGTTGTACCCGCTAACAAGCTACTAGCGTCCATTCACTCTACAGCCCAGCTCCAGCTCCAGCTCCAGTTCCCACTCCTCTCTCTGCTTCTGTCTTCCCACTTCCAGGTCTCTCAGTTGTGTCCTGTGTCCCATACATTCCCACACACCCTCACACGGTCCCCACAATAGTCCCACACGCACATCACATATTGTATCCCCGTATCCCCGAGCTCTCTGCAATCGCCCTCCGAGGATGGATAACTAGATCAATGGCATTTGCACACAGACTTGGATTAACAAACACTTGGTTACCGATAAATCGGAGGGTTTAACATCAAAGTTGTTCAAATTTCAGCCGGGTCTTGGAGTGCCCTAAAATATGCAACATTTCGCTGTATGGGTATAGATTAGTATCGGATTCAATCAGGTCTAATGTAGAGTACTGCTTTGCTCTGGCCAGTTAAAAACTTGTGATGAGATTTAAATGTACGCTTTCGCTGATTTATTATTAGAGACGTAACTTTGGCACCAAGCTAACAAATATAAACGATTCTACAGGAAAAATGTCCTTCCACTGGTGAATTGAGATAGTAATAATGGCTTTTGTTAGCAAGAGAATGGAGAGAGCGAATAAAATAAAATTTGTCTGAAATAAATCCAGTAGGCGGCAATAAAGTTCAGGCCTGTGGCCGCTTGTCGCGAGTGAGCTTGTCTTTTTGACTTACTTCTTACCAATCCTGCTCCCCTGGTTCCGGTGAATGAATTGGATCAGTTTAATCCAGGTGTCATAGCAAATGATGTGACGATAATTTAGCTGATACAAAACGGGAACAAAGCTGTATTTGGATCAAATATTCACCACTTTTATCAAATTTCTGTGGTACACAGTAACTCAAAGCTGAGCTTTCCTTGGAGAATTGAAATTATTAAAAAGTTACGTACAAAAGGAAAAGATGGACGAAAAAAAGTGTACGTCTACTTCATCAGGTAACATATCCTCAAAGGTACTTCGAGTGTGCTACATACCAATTACGAAATAATAATACACGAAAAGCTCAAAAGTTTAGTTCTCAAAGCTAAAAAGTTGAAAAAAACCCGCGTCAAGAGGTATTTTATTATTTTTATTACATTTTAGAATGTTATCATTTCAATGATATTTTATAATAGTTGGATCCCCCTTTTTACAATGAAAAGAATGAACAATGACACTTCTAATGCTTTTTAGCGTAGAATTATTGGTCGAGAAGTAAGCATGTAGCTATCCTTCTTTCTTTCATGTCTTTCTTTTGTTGGCTCAATTGGCTATGAAAAGCTTCCACTGGTTAGTAGTGGGTCTCATCAGGCCACCACCGAGCCAGCTAGCAGCAGCGTTATACTCGTGGTTATACCATGTTATATGTACTTCAAAAAGCATGCCACCCCCCAGGCTGATAAAATGGATGTCTCTTCACTATCGAGCTTAAATGATATCAGACTGAAATTTACGCAAGATACTCTTTGATGGCAAAGAATAAAACTCGAGAGCACATGGCTTAGCTTATACGATTGAATACAGCGCCGGATCATCATCATGAGTTAATCAGTGTGGATACGTGTATATATATATATATATAGTATGTATGTGCTTGCAAACTTTAGCTGGCTTTTGAAAAACATGGCCCGAAGTGTGAACCACGAGAGTTTGTTTCTACAATGTCCACCACGACCTAACTCGTCTAAAGCTTTTAAGCATAGATTACTGTGGTTAAAAATAGCATCATACAACCTAATTACAAAGTTTCTGTTCGAGTGCACTAAAAAAGAGCTTTGGAGAATGGAATTGATGGTCGACAGCCAATAATGGGGGAAGCTTGAAAATATTTGCAACTTAAATTACACGGAATTGTAAAAACAGGCAGCACTCGATTTCTTGAATGATCTCAATTTTCGACTGCGAGCACTTATTTCCCGTAATTGTTGAAATCGGATATCTCATTTTAGAAATTGAAATATAGTGCGTTCACGTGCTGCGTACCACGGATTCATTAATGGAATATTTGATTTTTGAATCAAATGAGGGTGTGTACATATTATACAGTAACGTTAGCATAAAAAACCCAGTATAATTAGATGTAATTTTGTTTCGTACAAATAAGAATAGTATGTTTGTTACAGCATATTTTCCAATTGATACTACCTTTTAGCAGGTCTGTTAAAGAGAAAAAATGATAAATAGCGAAAGTTGACAGCCGGGTTTCTCTACCATTATATATAAGAGAGATAATATGGATGAAGAATGACAACAAAGAATTAAAATTGCCTTGCAAGAAGCAAGCTAAGTCCCGGACGACAGTATAAGTACCTAGGAGGAAAGAAGGTTCGCCAAGAAAACGCTTCATTTTCTGAACCCCTCTAAATGTTTGATATACTGGCCAACCAACACAACAAGGAACGCAACACACACATCTGCTGACTATTATGAAATTGTTTGGCCAACGAAATGAACCAGTAGTAAAATATCAATTAGATTCATTTCCTCGATTTCGGGTTAGAAAGTCTGAATTTCGAAGAATTTCTCGTCTTTTCGGGCTTCCTGAGCCGATGCGATAGAAGAATGGATCGATCAATTTGGCACTGTTCCATATTCCACTGTATTCTTGTCCAACAGCTGCCATTGTGAGTTATACCTCCCAATGATTTCTCGCGATGATTTCTTTGGTATCGAGCAATATCCCGTCGGATATAACGATGTACGATTTGTTTACTTAGTCGCCGCGGGTATCTACTCACCACAGAGGGGTTGTTGGCCAGCCCAAATTCCCGAGTCCAAGCACACTCGCTCCTGTTCACCGAACAGGGTGAACCTCGGCAGACAAGTGTAGTGAGCAGTGTCTCCAGGACGAGAGATTTGGGACGCCGTCGAACTGGAACCATTCCTAGGACGGCCAGGGAATCCGCACTGCCGTCCATATCCTGTGGACATTAAACAAACCGGGTCGTTTCAGTTTCACTCTCTTTGCTTTCACTCGCCGCTCGCCATCCGAAAGATATTCGCTGCTTCATGATTTGGATTTCACGCACGTACTTATACATACTTATACTACATCCGTAAGCTCGTATACAGATATTATTATTAGTATTATTATTTTGTCGCACACACACTTTATATTATTATTCTTTTGCAGACAAAAACGTAAGAATGGCTGTAGCGTCATATTTTATGGTTAGTCACATTTCCGACCTGTCTTGAGAACAGAATTAATGTGCCGTAGCTATTATTACCCGAAGAATACACAGAGTGTATACGGAAAATACAGCTATGCTACATAGGGATGCTGGGACTGGGATATGAAGACAGGAAGAAAGATGATGAGCACAGGGAGATTGGACGCCACCAACTAAAAGAAAGAAACACTGTGGTTTTTGATATTATAATTCTTATTTCCAAAGCGTCTTGCATAATATTATTATTATTTCCAACTGCAAAGTATTTTCTCTGGGGATTTACTTTTTTCTTTTAATACCTCGGACGTATTCTAACGTACACTTGCTTCCAGGTCAGAGGTCAGCCTCATGGCACCCCTTTCATCCCCTTTGCCAGGAGGAATAGACTAATTTAGAGCACGTGCACTTTTGGCTTATGCACGACCGTAAGTTGGCGTTAATTGAACATCGGGCTGCTAGTATTACCATGTGCACTTGTCTAGTATTTAATTGGTCATTGAAGCGTGCAAGCGTTCACCCACATCGCTCCAGTTCGCCAAGTATCCACCTACCTACCATACCGATAATTTACCTACTATATATAGGTAGCTACCATGTGCAGTTTGCTACTACGACAACAGGCTGTGAGGTTGTTTTTCTCAGTTTTTTATCCTAATTTTAGTTGTGCTTTCGTTCGTTAGGTAATAAAGGACAGCAGTCACTGAAAGATATTTAGCTATAGCGACACAGTTATTTGCACGAATTGCAAGAAAATCTTCAAAAAGCTGTTTACTAAACTGGGTTAAAACTGCTAAGAAGTCCACTTCTAAATTCCCAAAATGTTTCGCGAACTGTGCCGTTGGTATCATCGCTTCTATCATCATCAGGGGATATACAGAAAATCTAGTTATTTTAGTTTCAATTTTAACGTCCATAACTTCAAAAAGGGGAAATTTCTTATTTTTCTCCATTTATGCACCTCGATGGTATCGAAAAATGATGATATAGAAATAAACCTTGCCATCTACATTCAAAGTGCGCGTAGATAAGTTCACATCAAATGTTAGACACTTTAATCTTTTACGAAAGGTTACACCCTAAAAGAGCTCAAATTTAAATTGGAACAGAAAACGAGAGTAATTTAATTTTAACTTGATTTCAAATTTCGCTTGTGTTCCATAATATGCAAATTCTTTTTTCAAATACGTGTAATATGTACTAGCTCGGTGATATAAGGTAGCGATAGGTAATAGAAGCTGCGCTACTACACAAGACTGACTGTGATTGGACGTAATGAACAATTGCTCGTTCAAGCATTTCGAACTTCAAAGGGAATAAGATAGATAATAAACCGTATGATTCAAATTTGGAGAGCTTAATAAGTTTATCGTTATATTACATAACCTGGATTGCTTCCCCAACCAACACGTTTTGCAGCTTTTGTGTTGATTCTGATTACATTAGCTGTAGCTGTACTTATCGTTATTGGCGTTCAGAGTATAATGCGTAGGAGTTCTAGTATTTTGCTGGGAATAATTAGTGTGTGCTTAAAACCAACAATCGTCGCTTATCTCCCATCGACCATCGATGTAATCGTTAAGTACACTAGTACTCGCATATTATACCAATGTATCAGTACCCATCCATCCATCTATCCATCCATCCATCCATCCATCCATCCATCCATCCATCCATCCATTCATCCATCCATCCATCCATCCATCCATCCA